>VXBA01001255.1:860377-885729 GCA_013399895.1 Serilophus lunatus
TGCCTGGTCTCTCTTCTGCTCGGGGGGAAGAAGGGGTCACTCCAGCTGTCCCCCCACAGTTTTCTTAGCAGGAACTCACCGGGAGTTTGGTGCAGCAGTGGAGATATGGACGGGCAGGAAACGCTGGCCAGGTCCCCTCGCCGGCGCAGGGCACACCCGGACGCAACTGCAACGCCGGGGGAAGGGACAGGAGCAGAGCCCACCTCGGCGCGGAGCCAGCACAAGTGGCGCCGCTCCCTGTCCCCCCCACCAGGCAATGGCCAGCCCCGATCCCTGGTACCTGCGGTGGGCTCTGGCGGTGGCGGGGGCAGCTGCCTGACGTTGCATGCCCTGGCATGGAGTCCCGCTGGTCGTTCCTTACCGGCAGTGCCCTGGCCGGGAACTGTGTGGGTCCTGGCTGTGGCGGGCGCCCCTGCGGGCAGCCCAGCCGCCCATGGTGGGTCTCTGCAAGCAGCGGGTGCCCACAGCGTGGGGTCGCAACCTCAGGGGCACCCCAGCAGCTGTGGGTGGCGGCGGGCGGCACCCATGCTGGCCCTGCGCTGCTATGAAAGAGCCCAGCAAGGGGTCCCATGGTCCCAGCCCGGAGTGGTAGCCCCAGGGGCTACCACAGCAGTGTGGGCGCAGCGGCTGCTCTGAGCAGCTCCTGCAGTCCCGCTGGTCTCGGGGACCCCTCTTGGAGGGGGGGTTCCCATGGACGGCAGGTGCCCAGGGAAGGTGGCAGCCGCTCTGAGGGTGTCGCAGCTGGTAAAAACATGGCGCCTCCAAGGAACAAGCTCGTGGTTTCTGGCAGGAACTGCCATTTTACTGGAACTGAAGATTTCAAAAGAGAGATGGAGCCCGGACCGCTAGCCAATCAGAAGAGGGCGAAGCCAGGAAGAAGACGACGAGAATCGAGCGGGACTTGGAGGGCTTAAAAATCCTGAAGAAGGAAGTCCTTTCTCTCTTCAGCTTCCTGCAAGCTGTGGAGCAGCAGCATGGCCCCTCTCCTCCTGACTTCCAGGCCCCGTGGCTTGACTCCGCCCACCTTCATTGGCACCAGAGCCAAGCCAATGCAATCACAAGTGGAAAGCTTGCCCAAGTAGCTTCTCTGGGTTTGAGGGGGTTGCTTTTCTTTGTGTTTTTGCAGAGACTTCAAGGGCTGGGAGTGCCATTGGAGAGAGAGAGAGAGAGAGAGAGAGAGAGGGGGGAGCGGCTTCCCTTTCCCCTGCTTTTCCTTGGCCAGCCTGCCTGGCCTTTGAAAAGCAGTTTGTTTATTTCCTTTTTCCCTTTTCCCTTTTTTTGCATAATCTTCATCAGGTGTCTTTCTGTGTTAAGTCTGGGGTTCCCTTTAACTGTTTTATTTCCCCTGGTTGAGCTCCAGATGAATAAACTGTTTCCCTGTTGTTCAAATTCTATTCAGTCTTGTTGTCATTGTTGAGCGCACCCCTAGTGAAAAACAGTGGTTTTAAACCACCACAAGTATTCTGGGGAGAAATTAGGCTTGATCTGGTATTGACTGCAATTTAAAATGAACAAAAGGTGGATTTAGTGACAATAAAAACAATGAATGTGGGTGAGCTGCTGTTACTGCTTTTGTCAGTCTTCTTCCCATTTCATTTTCAAAAGGCTCACACTGTTTTTGTGGGGTTTTTTCCCTCTTCTGTACAATTTATCACACATTTGTCTTAGGGCCTGGTCCTGTAAAGAACTAGGGAATGATCATGCATTTAGAATTTCTTTCTCCCTGGTTCAAATATTACAATCCACAAAGTCCATTTGCAAAAGATAACACACAGCTGGGACAGAATAGAATACGCTTGAAATAAACATCAGGTAAAATTCTTGCACTGGGGAGAAGGAAAATAAATCATGTAATGACAGTTTTCAGGTGTTATTAGAGTTCCCACAGACTGCATCTGGTTTTGATTTGTTTTTTCCCAATCAGTACTATTCTTTGAATACAGGAAACACTTAGCATACAGATTTGCTGGAGCTAGAGATCACCTTCTGTTAAGTGTACAGGTGGCTACTCTTTGCTAAGAGGGATGCTAATAAACAATTTTACTTCTCTGCAGGAAGTTTAATTCCTGTATTTATTTATTTTGAAAGGAAATTGTATTTTAGTGGCTTCATTATAAACCCAGGTCTATTTGAACAATCCATGCTCATTAAGTAAAATGTTGGGAAAATATTAAGGTAAGTGGCATATATTAGTTTCGAGACTGCTTTGGCTTTAGGAACCTGGACAAGTCTTGTTTGAGGTGATATGTTGTTCAAGTGGATTGACCATTTCCTCTTGTAAAGCTGCTGTCAGAAAAGATTAAATCTGAGCCCAGACAAACGAGGTTGAAGAATTACAGCTAAGCTTAAAACCAGGTCAGAAATGAGCCTCTAGTCCCCTTTAAAAATTCTCCTTACAGAACAATCGTAGAAATACGAAAATATTTTACCCTCCTATGCTGGATTTTGCTACAACTTACCACTGCCAAGTTGTAGACCCTTTTTTTTTTTTTCAGGACGAGAATTCCATTCGTGACTTCTTAACACACCTTCTACTAAGAAAACCTTACTGCCTGACATATATTCTTTAATCCCTCCCACTTTGAATAGCTGCCTATATTCATCACTTTGAATTCTGCGATTCAGAATCACAGAATTAACTAGGTTGGAAAAGACCTTTGAGATCATCAAGTCCAACCTATTATCTAACACTATCTCATCAACTAAACCATGGCAGTAAGTGCTTCATCCAGTCTCTTTTTAAACACTTCCAGAGATGGTGACTCCACCACATCCCTGGGGAGCCCATTGCAATGGCCAATCACTCTTTCTGTGAAAATTTTTTTCCTAACATCAAGCCTAAATTTCCCCTGACACAGCTTGAGACTGTGAACTCTCATTATGACACTGGTTGTCTGGGAGAAGAGACCGATCCCCACCTGGCTACAACCTCCTTTCAGGTGGCTACAAAGAGCAATAAGGTTTCCTCTGAGCCTCCTGTTCTTCAGGCTAAACGACCCCAGCTCCCTCAGCTGCTCTTCCTAGGGCTTGTGCTCCAGTCCCTTCACCATCCTCATTGCCCTTGATGTGCTCCAACACCTCAAAATCGTTCTTAAACTGAGAGGCCCAGAACTGGACACAGCACAGCCTAACCAGTGCTGAGTACAGGGGATGAATAACTTACCTATTCCTGCTTCAGGACAACCATGACCGGAAAACAAATGTCTTGGGAAAGGAGTGTTAATTCTGCATTATCAAATCATCACTTGGAGAGCTCTTCTTCACCCATTGTCTTCAAAGCCACAAAATTTTGTCATTGTTAGGACTTTTGAAATCCAAACTCTTCTCCTGAGAAGGCTCCCAGAGAATGACTTGGCAGCCATCAATTTTCAGAGCTAACTGAAACCAACATTTCAAGGGTTTCTGTGATTCCTGCTGGGCAATAAAGAGATTTGATCTCTGCAGACTCTTGCTTGGGAATGTCAAGCTTGAGGATGAATGTTAATGTTTTGCTTCCTGATGGTAAATCCCATCTTTGCAAGAGGATGGAGTTATACTCCAGAAAGCCCGGTATTCTGACTCAGATTTGTTTGCAAGTTTGCAGCCTGACAAAACAAATTTTGTTGGTGAGGAATCCACAGGCATTTCTCCAGCAAAATTACTTCTCTATCCTTAGTGTCTTTAAATCTTAATATATGTGAGCAGCTCTTCTTCCGTTAGATGAAAATCATTGTCTGTTACTGAGGCCATTTTTTCTTTTCCTCCTTTCTTTTTTTCTTTTTCTTTTCTCTTCTTTTTTCCTTTCACTGAGTTACTTGCTGCCAGCCTGCTTCTGCTCCCGTGTCCTCTGGGTTCAAATTCAAGACTGCCCTGGAGCTGCGTAGCTGAATTAATGGCATCCAATATGTCCTGTTAGTTTGAGAGTGAGAGAGGGAATTTTCTAAGATGATGTATACCTAGTAAGTTCTGTTCTTTTGTAAGTGCCCCATTATTATCTTAATTAAATGGTTATAACATCCCGACTTTAAAAAAAGTACCACATTACTGTAAGTTAAAGATTTTTCCTTATTTATATCTCTATTACTGGGAAATACTCAAGAACTTTTCTACTGTTGACTTCTTAGACTCATAAAGTGCAGCTTCTCATGACTAAAGGGAAAAGGTATGAGCAGTGAACCAAAGGAAGAAATTATTCTCCCTCATTTTAACACGTTCTTTTCCTCTGTGTGAGGTGATGGAATTGTACATTTTCAGTAAAATACAGGTTATGCACTGGAGCGGGGTGCCAGGTGTCAATGTTGTTCAGTAAAAATATGCCTTATAAATTATAGAGAAGAAATCAGTCAAGAGAGGGGGTTAACTGATAATTTTAAGATACATGATAGTCAGTGTAATGGCAGTGAATGATTAGGAAGCCAAGATTTCAGTAGTTTTTCTTAATCACCTTTCCTCCCTAAAGAGAAGGGGTTTTTAAGAGTCTTAACTCATATGACTATTTTTGTCCCCTCTCTTACATTTTTATTTAGTTGAGGCCCTTAACACCATCAAAATTCTGTCCATAAGATTCTTCATTTTATTTTATCTATAAATGAGAAATGTCTTTCTCCTCAGAAGAATGCGTGTCACTCACCTGTGGTTTGAGATTGACCAGAGACTGTCTTTGCAAAATGAAAAATTAATCCTTCAAGGCTTGTTGTCACAGCATATTAGAAATATTCTGCATATGTCTCATGAAAAGCTTCATGAAGATGTTTTTTATGGTACCTTTTGGAGGGCTCACTGAGCAGCATTTGCTTAGTGTTGCATTTGGTAGTGCACGATCCAAAATTATTCTCTTAGGGTATAGGTCAGTAGACCACCCGGGGTAATAACTGACCTGTAGCAGTGACTGATTTCACTGGCTTCCATAGATACCGACAGAGAAAATATTGACCTAATGTGTGCACAAAAGACCTACTCATGAGATGTACCTAGAATGCAAGAGGTCGTCAAATCCTAACACTGAGCTGGCTGTGAAATGCGCTGGTGGCAGCTGAAGTAATTCTTTTCAGCCTTTTGTGTCTTACCTCATCTACCAGTGCTGAGATGTTCTTCCTTTCTGGTGCAGTAGTTCTGCTACTTGACTGTAGCTAATAGCTAAGTACTGATCTCAGTAATGTAACACACATAGTAAAAGACTATCAGTGCATCATATTTAAGTGACAATGAGCTGGTTACTTCCATAGGAAAAATATTTTCTTGTAAAAATTCCTGTCAAATCTAGGGATTTTTTTTTTTTTTCTAAAGACCTCTTTGTTCTTTGATTGAGTCCTTTAAATAATATCAACAAAAATGTATCGACTACAGGCAGTATGTAGTTTCAAATACAGAAGTGAATCTACTCAACTTCAGTTGACAGCACTAAGCTTCTGGTAAATGGCCAGCTTGTCTCAGGCTACTTTGTAGCTGTACAGGTGAGAAAGTCTAGAAAGAGAAACTTCTGTCCAACTTGAGATTCTCTCTAAAAATGCAAAATTAAGCTGTGGAAATCATGGATGTAAGACATCCTAGACAAAGTGGAGTTGAAAAGGAAATTGGACTTTTATATGAGTCACATATTTAAAAAAAGTATCGCAATGAAATGTAACAATCTGATTAATTTATTAAATCAGGTAAGTCACAAAGTGGCTGTATCCCTAAAATGTTTTAAGATGGTGGGGCAGACTTCAAGGCTGACACAGTAAATCCAGTTTTATAATCTGCCACCTCCTGTGAGACTTTTTTGGAAAGCCACCTGCAGCTGGCTTGGATCTAAATCTGTGACGTATTAAATTGGATCAGTTACGTTTCTCCATTCAGAAGAACATTAATCTAATCTGCTTTTTTCGGGTATGTATAAAACAAAATAAAAAACATGGTCTGGGTTTAAGCAGGCAGATGGCACTTTTACACAATTCAGCAGAGGACTAGAATTTGCAGTTGTAGAAGGGAACTTTGTGAATTGCTGACTTTTTCTATACAGTCAAGTGGCACAAACTCCATTGATAAAAGCAGTTCTTGCTGCTCAGAAATGTTTTCATGTCCTGAGGAGGATGAGCTGGTGACATATCAGAGGAGTAGAGGAGGTAGTAGAGTGTTTCATATTAGAATCAAGCAAATTCAATGTCACTTTTACTTTTTCTTTTTTTTTAATTACGTGTGTGTGCATGAGTGAATGATAACAAACCATATTAAAGTAAATTAATATGGGCTTAGTAGGTCATAGTTTTCCATCAGGCCTTGGAGATAATCGTTCTTCTGTCAGGATTGTCGTATTGCTAAATCTTTGTTATTTTAAGTAACAAAGGTTTGATTTGGTATACCAAGAGGTTTATATTATCTGTTCACACACACACACACAATAACATGGCTAAAGAGCAGGAACATGATTGAACACAGTATCTCTCAGAACTGATGCAAATTTGATTCTTTCTTTTTGTAATATATATGTGTTCTGTTATCCCTTTGTTTTAGTTATTTCAAATGGATATTAAAGTAGTTCTAGTGATCTGTCTGTTCATCTGTCTACCTACATTTTCTGACTCTCATCCCAGTAATGTTTGAAAATAGGATCTGACTCAAAAGAACCCTGATACTATAGGATATCATTCCTCTGGTTCAGAGGCTTCCTGATCAGCTCCTGCAGCCAGCTGCAAGGACTGAAAATTCCTGATTACTGTAAACAGAGCAGAACCAGGGAACTAGATCCACCCAGAGTCCCACCAAAGCACAACAGTCAGGTTGTCATATTCAAAAATGAGAGAAATTGTTAAAAATCACAAAGCTCTACAGTTCTGTGGTGAGCTCACCATTTATGTGACAGTATTGAGGTTTCCATATTTGCTATTTTCCTATCCTTAGTGGATAAAAAGGAATTACAAAAATGAAATAAAATTGAAAAAAATTCCATCAGAAACTCTCCACTATATATCCAAACAAGCTTCACTGCTTGTCTCTACCCTCCCTTCTCATTTTTAATTGTACAAAGTAAAATATAATGATGAAAGTTAAATTCAGCAGAATGCTTTTTTTGATGGAGCAATCAAATTATTTAATATCAAAAGTGCTGAAGTAGGAGGTCTTGAGATGGTTAGACTTTCTCCCCCAACACACACACACACACACACACACACACACACACACACAGTTCTGGAAAAATCTAGCTGATTCTGCAAAGCTTTGTTTTGATTTGCAATAGGAGATGATTCCTTTAAGGAAAGTAGAGTTTTTGTGGATTTTTTTTCTTCTTCTAAGTAGCTCTACTTAGACTGCGCAGGAAAATATTGTCTTAACTTTCCCTTGAGTTATTGAGCTTATTTAATGAGATTATCCCAGTATTTATGAAATGCTAAATTTTATCGCTAGTTTTAGACCACAACATGGATCTGTGTGGCATTTCCTTGGAGAAACAAAGCAAAGGGAGGTCTGAAGGAACTCATGAGAAGCATAGGCCAAAGGCATTAACTTCAAATGCATGAAAGGCCTGACCTCAGAGGGACATCTCTTTGCACAGCAATTGAGTGACATTCACGTTTGGCCTTCGTGGCAGGAGGGCTCTGAAATGAAAAGTAACACGTGAACCTCTCCACCTTCTGTTTACCTGTGCAATGAACATTCTCTCCCTACAAATTTTCCTTGAAAGCCTCCAATCTGCATACTCTGCTCAGCTCCAGTGACAAAAAAATTATTTCTGCATGTCTGAGAGTAATGAGATGCATTTCCCACCACCGTACACATATATCTAGCTGTGGTCTGTATCATCTTTTCTGGTGCATCCAAGAATGATTATGTGCCACAGCTTTCTTTGCCAAATCCATGGGTTGGGAGTAAACACAATAAAACCGTGACTAATAGGTGTTCCATTTTACAGCTTTTTGATCTTAATTGCATAATTGGGATGACTATCTTTCTTTTCCTTCTGCAAATAAATCTTTAACTTGCCCTGGACTTAAACATTTTTATTTCTGAGGCATTATGTATTTAATATATGCCATTAAGTGCTCGCTGCAGAGGAGTGGCAGTGTAAGTCACTGGAAGGTTATGGTGTCATCTCTATGGCTGCTCCTTTTGCTCTCTGTTTGTGTCTTGCAATTATTTATAATGTGTGCAGAAAAGCTTGGGGAGCAATTAAGCTACTCCATTAAAGTAAATAACATAGATTGTGTTTATGTATCTTATTTAAATCTTTGAAATGTAAAATAAAAAGACAGCTTAATGGCTACAGTGTACTTTGAACACAAAGCTCGACTAATAAGACACTCCCTAATTACTGATTTTGAAGACATCTAAACCTGGCTATTAATAAAGTAAAATAGATTTTAACCTGACCCGATGTGGTAGAAATCTCATTTTACTGGTAATCCAATTCACACATGTAATTTTTTTCTTCTTTTCTTGTATTTATTTGAAGGGCAACTGAATGAATTTTCTTCTCTTTTGATCAAAACATTCACATTAAACAATGCAACTTCCTGAACCCTAGAATTTTGAATCTGCTTGCAATAGAATTGATTTTTTCCAAACCAATGCGTTTAGTCTGACTGTGAAATCGAAAGATCATTTTATTCTCACAGATCTAATTTGGGTTGCTGGTTTCTATTACTAAGGTATCTTATCACTAATCTATTCTAAACTGCAGCTGATAAGGTTGGCAGCTGTTACAAATGTCAAGAGCCTCCATACAAACATATAGAATAAGGGGTCCTGAAAGAAATCTTAGAGAAAATATCTGACTTTGCCTCATTCACTTTCATTTCACCTTAGAGAAGTTTTTAAGTGCATTCCTTTAAATCAAGGGAATCATTAGCACTTTTTTGATTAAGGATGGATTTATACACTTGCAGTGTCTTTCCAATAGCATGGTGTCTTTGGGGTTCAAAAAGTCCATTATCTTTTCTGTTTATCTACCTCCCAGTGATGAAATAAATATTAACTAATTCACATATGAGCTTTGGAGCATATTAAAAGATGCTGTGAGTCCCCACATATTATGGGTTAATATTTTTGAACTATACAAAGAGTCGGAATAGAATTAATCTACAAGAATTAATACAGTCTTTGCCAACTTTGGTTTGTCCTACTTGAGTAAGCTAATCTTGAGGACAGGCAGAGGCCTGGCCTGTTCAAGACCTGAAGTGGCCAGTCAAGAATAATAAAAGTCATAAATTAAAAGGTTAGACAAACTATATCTTTGCTGAGTCATGCAGATCTATTATGTTGACAACCAGGACTTCTTTTCCATCCATGTGTACCTGGTGGATAAACTCTACCCTTTCTTCCATAGCCAACCTGATGTTCAAGCTTAAAACAAAATCTGTTACAGAGAAAGGCTGAACAAATACCTCTTTTGCTTTCTGTGGATCTCAGTTTATCTCTAAGTGGAAGGAGAATAAGTTTAGCCATTTCTAATATATTACACATTGTTTTTAAGTGCCCTTGTGATTACTCACATTGCAAATAAAATCTTGGCATTATTCCATGATGATATAAATGCTGAAGTGTGTCCTGTTTAGCTAAGGTCTCTGTCTCCCTATTCATGCCTCCCTGTCTCTTCAGGGAGAAAACTACATCTCTGATAATCCTTCTGCAGGTCTGGTGAGAGCAGGGCTGCAGGCAGGGCTGGGACAGGTCCCTCTGTGGACACAGGTCTCGTACTACTGTGGTACCCACCAGTCTGAGTGTGCTTTCTGCAGGGAAGGAAAGGAAGGGAAGGGAAGGGACTTTAAATTTACATCTAAGATGTGTTGCATCACTAGACAGCTGGAGTCAGTGGTCCCAGCCTACTGGGCAATAGCAGTGCCCAAGTGTTTTCTGTGCCTTAGCCCTCAAGGACTTAATAGGCTGGTCCTTCTGGGGAAGGGGTGAGGCAGGGAGGACACACAGAGAGTTATAAAAAAACCTCACCAGTGCTTGAAACACTGCCTTGAGAGGAAATAAGAAAAGTTTGAGGCTATGTTTTCCTCTCCACGTTTAAGGTCTCTCCATCCTTTCACATAGCACCATTTTCTCCATTGTTCTTCATTGCTTTGCTTGGGTGTATTTAAAAGTTAATGGGATGTTGGGTTGGAAAGAGTAGAGAGGGAGGAAAAAGGAGAGAGAAAATTGCAAAAAAAAAAAATCGAGAGACAGATATTGAAATCCAAATCCTGTCCTCAGACTGATTTTTCTCTTTGTTTGCTCAGCTGCTTTTCACAGCCGCCTTACTGGCACAGACAAATCTGAACAGCTTGCAGAACAAAATGACAGGAAGATGGAAGGATAATGTGTGTTTAAATATCATTGACCAGCCTCTTTCTTGGCACTCTCAGCACGGGGAAAGCTTGTTATATACTGCCTCCTTTAATCATTTGAGACAGGGCTTTTCCTCCTGCCTATCTATCAAAAAGAGAGAGATCCTCTTCCCACTGTGAGCTGCAGTGATGGACAGGTGAATTATTAATATTGTTTGCCACCAATTTTCCTTGTTATTCTTATTTGTTAAGTCCCCAGATGATGTGACCTCTTTTTTTTTATCAGTCTGCTGAAAGCCTGACCCACTCAATCACATGCAAACTGCATGTGATTACTGAATGGATTTGAATTTGATAGGTTTTGAAAAAGCACAGAAAAAAGGAACTTTGGTACCTAGAGCTCAGTGAAATAGAGCAGGGAGGAGCTGGTGGAAGGCTGATAATACACAGCCTCCCATTAATGAACTCTCTGCCAAGAAATTCAGTGCCTACTGTCTCCCTGGGACACTGATGTATGTCAAAATAAAAATCATACCCCTCCAGTGAAACCAGACCTTTGTTACAGATTTCGTCTGAGATGATTAAAATTTAAGGAGATCAAGGATTGAGATAAAGAGAAAATTGTCTCTTCCCTTAATTGGACATTGTGTTTTTCTCTTGCTCCCTGAGGAAGGAGGTTGGTTATTTCCTTAGGCAGATACTGCTCTGTGTGTTTCTCCATGTGTGTGTGTGTGATTGTGGATTTACAAGCTTGCTTGTGCAAGCATGCACAGAAAATCTCTATATGAAAAGTTGGAGTGCTTGGCTGTAAATCAGGAACCACTGATTGAAGGTTGCACAAGCATGTATCATTTCTCTCTTTTCAGACCAATGTGAAGGTAGGGGGTTTTATTCTTATTTAGTATTAAAGCCAGTTAAAATTATAAAGTGCTTTCTTCCATGTCACATTTCTGGAGTAAGAGACATTGTAACCTCAGTTTATTGAAGTGAGGCATGGGGAAACTGTTCATAATTTCCTTTTTAAAATAAATGAAGCTACCAATCCTGAGAGCTGACTCCCTGAAACTGGTGTCTGAGGCTCAAGGTTGAACTCCAAGGCTCTCTGTTCAGTGGGAAACACTCCAAGAGGCTGACTGGTTTGGCCACAAACAAAATCATCATCTATCCCAAGGAAATCCCTACCTCCTCTGGAAAGGAAATAGGGTAACTGTGCAAAAATCCAAGTGAATATCGTAGAAGTTAGGGTCACCACAGTTTCCTACTGAAGTGGTTGGCAGCATTATTGTATTTTACTTTTTAAATAAAAGTGAGCAATTGTGTGTATGTATGTGTGTCTGTGAAGGTGTAGGCATTTTTTGTAATTTTTTTCAGCAAATCATAAGTTTTTTAGACTGTTCCCCTCAAAAAATCAGTTTGATGTAGATTTCTGGCCTTAACTTTCAACCTAAAACATCAAAATATCTGGACAAAAGAAGTCTTATCCCTGTCTACGCTACGGCAAACATTTTAGGTAAAGGTATCAGCCAGTTTTCACAGCTACCTCTATTTAGAAAGAGCACTCACAAAGCCTAATGTTAATAGTATCCTTAACTTGCTGTATGGGGGACCATATGCTGTAAAAGGCATGTGGTATAGGGATGTGAAGTGGGTAATAACAATAATGAACTTTTATGTAGCTTTCTGCACCCTCAGAGGCATGTAGGAGCTCTAAGTATAAAGAATCAGCGACAGCAGGAGATATGAAAATGCAAGGCAAGTTTACTTGACTAAATCCTACCTTCAGTTACAACACTTCTAACCTTGGAAAATGCAATCAAGCTGATTTACTAACTAGGCAGGAAGAAAAATTCAGCCCAGGGTCTTTTATGGAGGTAAAGGGCTGATTCAAAAATAAAAAATTCCTTCCTCTTATTATTAGTGATTTTCATTTTCCTATTAAGTTACTGCAGAAGATATTGCTTCACAATTATGGTGTTCTGAGGTCTGAAATAAGATCACATGTAGTCAGTCAAAGATGGTATTCCTGGTCCTGGAGAGTGATTTACACGAATCCATGGGGGGAAAAATCTTGATATAAAGGAGGAGGAATAAAAAAAACAACAGAGATTTTTAAGGGTATATATACATAAACTGGCTCACTTCTGGTCAAGTGACTACATGCACCTAACCTTAGAATCAGTCTGTAATTAACCTCTTTAAAAATAAAAACAAAACCAACATTAATCCCACTGATGTGTGACCAAGAGGCAAAGGAACGAATGTTGGCAGGATGCCTGGCAGCATCACAGAAGCTTTAGAAAAATTAAGTTGAAATTAAAGTGAGAAGTTTGCTCTAGAAAAGTACCTCATTCACACGTTCTATTTCAAAAGTATCCAAACAGGTGCTTGGGAATGGTTTCACAGAGCCAAGCCCTGGGAGGTTCATAAACAGCTTCTCAGTCTAGCTGGATGCTGTGACTGACTGTCCTCACAGAAATTAAATGAGACAGCTCACAATAGATGCTGTTGGCCATGGCTGGAGGTAGGATTCCAACTGGGTGGACCAGACAAGTTTATGTGAAAGCAAAAACTTGGAAAGGCTTGAAAGAGAGGGAAGAATCCATATGGCTCTTGCAAGGAGATGTTCCTCCTTGAGCAAATATAAAACTTGCCACACTCTTTGATGGTTAAATTTCATTTGGAAAAATAGAAATGGTATTTTAGTTTAAATCATAGTTTAAATTCTTTGTATGGTTTTCTGAAGCAGTTTTGAGGCATTAAAGTCTCAGTTTCACAGTGTAGCAAAAAAGATTAAGTCAAAACATTGGTGACAGCCCCCATTTCTGCCCAGCATCCTTGAAGGCAATGAGGCTTTCTGTCCCCCCATTCCTGGTTGAAGGACACTGATGAAGGCGAAGGACTGCACAGGTCCATGCTGTGCTGGGCAAATTACTGAAAACTAGATCCACTGATTGTTATTAAATATATAGAGACTATGTCTGGCTCAAGAAGATTCCAGCCCTCCAGCTGCTGGAGACTGGAGATTATTTTTTGTATACTGATCTTGCTTGTTTGCCCTTCTCTGGATTTCTGGCCAGGGTCAGTCTGGACAGCAGTCTGCATGGATCCCTGCTGTCATTGATAAGGACTGCTCTTTTCTCTTTCTAGCCTTAAGATCTGTCCTAAAATACTCCATTGAATTTATCAGACAAAAATCTGCTTTATTTTGTAAAGAATAGCCTGTGTCTGTTCTGAATTTTAGCGGGAAAAGGTCTTTTAGTAGAGACATCAGGTTCAGCAAAAGTGTGAGCTGAAGTCATGCCTGTGGGGAAATTCTCCCTTCTGGACCCACCCTGGAAGAGACAGAGGGTGAACAAAAAGAGGAACAGTGGTTTATTGCACTCCTTTAGCTCTCCAACATTGCTGCTAGTGAGGCCATGTGATGCACAGCAACTCAGCAGAATGGAAAGCAATGCCAGGGAGCCAGTGTCCCCAGAACAGGACATACATCCAGCTACCGCCATGGTTTAGATGAAATCACAACCAACTGTATTTGACATGCTAACAATAAGCTTGTGCTTGTTGAGCAGAGAACCTTTCTGCTGTGATTTGATCTATTGTCAGCATGGAAGGAAATTTTCTAAAGGAGGTAAATTAATTAATCAAGTTAACTACGAGACGTCTAATGAGCACTATTGTATTTAACCACCAACGAATCTGGGAAATACTAAATAGCAATTGAGTTCTGTTTCTTTAATGACTGTTTTTAAAAAAAAGAAAACAAAAAATTAAAGGGAGCTGATTATGTCAGGTTAACATTTAATTAAAATGGAGGAAAGGGGTAGCTGCAATTTGCAACCACTACAGAGAGGAACTAGATAGGAGAGTACTGTGCAAACCCGTGAATGGCTACAGCTTTTAATTAAAATCCCAGTTCTTTAAGATAACCCTGTGTCAGATGGATTCTGATTAATTGCTGTCATTCCTGCAATACTGCCAGCAAGATTCTTCAGTGACTTCATGTCCTTAATAGAAATCTGTGTGTCAAGGGGCATCTTCGTGTCAGGGTACATGCTGGATCTGTCATGTGTGGTCCCCATCTCTCACTGAGGGTGATACTGCACATAAGAATAATGATACTGTCGCTGTCTATCTCTTGGAATGTGCAAGCAATAGATGGGATAAAAGAGATAGTGCTGGTCCCTTCATTTATGGTCTGACATTTCAGTTATGAAGGCAAAAGACAGTGCATCTTGTTGTGGTACTGATGATCATAGTGCTGTTTGAAAGCTTTTGGCAGCTTGTGGGAGTCAAGAGGCCTTAACTCTCTTATGGTTAACCTATTAATTCATTGTCAGTTCTTGGTCACTTTTCTTAACTTGTCCCTGTATCATCTGCTGGGAAATAACAATCCATTCAACCTTATAGTGGTATTTGAGATCTACATATAAAACTATCAGTAAAACCACAGCTGCAATGTCCTACTGGCACATACACAAAATGTGAGAGAATCAGATAAATTCACTCCAGAAACAAATAGCTCATGAAAAACTTTCAGGGTCTGGAAAAGTCAAGGATGTTTGGGGCACTGTTCAGAAATATATTCAAAAGCAGTAACAAAGCACAACACAGCAAGAAAGAGATAACATCTGCTTATTGCTGAGAAACAGATAAATGACACTTGTTAAATTCACTCTTACGCATATGTACATATCTACTTGTACTAGTATATTGGTTTTGTTTCATAAACTAAAAACATACAAAACCACACAGAAAGTATTTGGCAAAAGCTAATTTTAGATTTAAAAAAGATACACGCAGTTCATCAATATCATTGTGCCGATTCAAAATATGTCAGCCAAAATCTGAATTTTGGCTAGTGATATCTCCCATTAGAGGTGACTCCAATCTCTCTTGAGTTGTCATTAGTAATTTGGTAGGTTTTGACATAAACAATCTAGAAGTTTAAACTTCAATTGCCCTTAAACCTGGTTCTCTATCTCCTGTCTCTGTATTCCCATACTTTTACCTCCTTGGTGACCATTTATCTACAAAGAAAAGAAGGTAGGTTTTTACAGTTTCATACTCTTCAAACTGTGATGGAACAAAGGAATTTTCTTATTGCTAGAGACAGAGGATGCATTAGAAGTAGATTTAGCCATTGCACTACCAGATTTACTTAGACGTTTTATTTCTCTGTGAATCAATCCACATCTATAAAACTATGATATTAGGGCTACCCCCAAATTTTGTCCCTTGTCATATATTAATATAAAAGTAAGGTATAAGCTGTTGTGGCAATCTCAGTTCACTGCTGCAAAGAAAACGAATGTTTTCTACTGGCCAACTAACAGTTTTTGTTTAACAAACAGCTAAACAACAGCAAATCTAATGAATATTACCTGTCAATTAAGTTATGTAAGCATAAACTGTGAAGAAGTCTTCATCTGCAGAAAATTATTTTCAGGTATAATAATGTACATGCTTTAAAACCTTTTTATTTGTTTTTAGAGAAAATTTCTTTGAGGTAAAACTAGGCTTTGTTGTTTATCATAAAGAAGCCAAAAAGCAAAAAGTAAAGCTACATCTATCTAAATTTAATTTGCTTGTCCCTTTCTAAAGCAAAAATTTTATATATATTTATTTAAATAATAGATTTTCTAAGAAGCTAAAAATTCACATACTGCTGTGGAATAACTTCATTAGACTCCACTTTGAAATCCCTTGGTCAGATTCTGCTCCCACAGACATGGCTGTAAACATGCTGTAAATCCACTGAAGTGCCTGTTCATTTAATTCCATCTCAGAAAGCTGGAACTGGCCACCAAATGATTTATTTATGGATATCGCAACCTCATCGTCACTTAAAAGTAGATGTTTGTATTTCATGTTCTGATTTTCTTGATTTTTAATCATTCATAGGACATCATCAAATATTGATATTCCATCTATTAAAAATGCCATAAATAAATAAGCTACGTACACAGGGCTGACCAGAAACATCATGGTCCATATTCCAGTTCTGTACACCAGAAATTGTCTTCTGTTTAATAAAGTATTCAGCTGAGCCTGGAAGGTTGTGGTTGGATACCAGACCTCTACCTTCTTGACTGCCATACCATAAACATAAGAAGACATTTCTCTTGCTTCTTGGCTAAAATAACCCAGGCAATCTTTGAAAGGGAATATGACTAAACATATCTGGGTTTTATCTCCAAAAAAACCCAAAACAAAACAAAAGAAATAAGAAAATTTACTAATGCCCTTATTTTATTTCCTGCAGTCTAAAAGCTGTATCTTGACTCACATCTTTGTGAAAGGGGAAATTCAAAAGCCATTGGATCACTGAGGCTACTTAAATGTCCAATTCTGATCTGTTATTACTTGAACTACTGTGAAATTGCAAATGGAAAGAAAAGAACCCCAATTTAGTTAAAAGCAACCTCTTTGTATACAGATTTTTTTACATTAAATTATCCTTTTTTAAGAAAAAGGTCCACTCCTAGTTTTGGTTCAGAATTCATCTGTTAAAAAAAAGAAAAGGCTAATTATACACTCAGCAGAAACATTTAGACTAATAAGTGTTTTATTCCACGAAGGTGTGTTAAGAAAATGGATCCACTCCTAGCCATGGTGTTTTAATGTTTAACTGAGTTTTTAGCTCCTGCAAGATGCCATAATCCAAAGGACCTGCCAGCCTCTACATGAGCTCACAGTGTGGTGTAACAGAGTATGTTCGTTCTTCTTTCTATCTCAAATATTTTTTAAGCAGAGTTGGCTTCACACTTCTTAGAAGAGCTGTCGAAGAAGGAAGATGCTGTTCTGCCAAGCATGCAGTCCCTGGGATGGGAAATCCCTGCAATAGCAAAGGGTTGGAGGAGGTCTGTCATGGCCTGCAGTTGTCACTTAAATGATTGAGATGCAGCTGCTCATTGTGCCTGCATCCAAGAAGGCAAAGGATTTGAGGTGAGGAAAGCGCATTGGTGTGTCTTCCCTGTTAATTCAAACATGGAGTCAGTCACACTATACCATTCATATGGGATCATTTGGGAGCCTAAGCTGTTGGCTCTTTTCCTGTTTCGGTAAAGCACAGGCTGTTGAGGGAAACTATGAGACTGCTGGGTCTCAACTGACCTAAAAAGAATAAAGATCAAAGGAATCTCTGCTATTGCAGTGATTTACTTGACTTTTGCGGGGGGGTTCCCTTGAAGTAGAGTCCTCTGCCTTTAGTGGTGTGCCCAGGACCATTCTGGCAGTGCTTGTGGGAGGCATATGGGGACAGGCACCGAGCACAACTGAAGACAGAGCAGACTTAGCCCCATTTCCTAAAGAAGGAGGATCTGGCTATGATTGTTTTGCTATCTCTCTTGATTCTTTCTCCATCCAGCCCTTAATTTTTTATTAATGGAGTTGCTGAGCAGTTCCAAACAAGTCTAAAAGAATCAATTTCTTATAAGCTTAATGCAAATTGGCAGCTGGTCAAAGAAGGAAGCTTACAATGTGTCTTTCCATCCCTGTCCCCAAGTTCCTGTCACAAACTGGGTCACCCCTGGAACTGCACATCTGCTGATACACAGCTTCATGAAAAGCCATAGGCTTTGAGGTACCCTTAGTTTCCCTCTCCATGGACTGGCTCAACTCAAACAGTGGTGAGAAATTGTGGACATTGGGATTTACTTAGTTCTCTGCCTTCATGAGAAACCAAGTTAATAAATCCATAAAAATGTAGGCAGCTGGCTATATGGGCCCTCATTTTGCCCTTTGATTTATGCACCCATGGCTCTCTGGTGATGCTTACAGCTGCTGACAGGAGGTTTGCTGGGGTCTCTGTTCTTTGTTGTGCTTGGTCTTGGATGAAAATTTCACAGTGGATAATGAGATCCATTGGCCAGAGCAATCCTTCCCCTGTGCATTGAGTGCTAATTAGTGTCGAGCTGCCACAATAACAAGATGAGTTGTAAAATAAAACCATCAAGTGCAATCTTATTCTGATTTATTACTTATTTTTCTGTCACTGTGACTGAACAATAACAAAAAATAAGTAAGAGTCTGTCTGGCCTCTTCTTTGGTTTTGTGTGTTGTGGTGATGATTTCCCTGTAATTAATGAGGTACATTATCAAACTCCCTCACCTTGCAGTAGGAAAAGTCCCTTTTTCAGTCTTTCATTCTTTCCAAAGAGAAACTCTCTGAAAGCCTTGGGAACACATAATCATTCGGAGCAAATGGCCCAAAAGGCAGGCTCCATTCATGGTTCTGCATACTCCAGGGTCCTTTTGTTCCTCAATTAAATTAGATTTAGTGTGGACTGCCTACCCATACCAATAAACACTACACTGAAGATTCACTTCAATACAAAGGAGGTTGTGAGAGAGGTTCCTGGGACCTGATCCTTTTACATCTCGGCTTTCTTCCACGGCTCTGTCCTTACAGCACTGAAATAACTTCTACAGTTTTCTAGAGGTCGCACGATTTTTCCCTTATTAATGTTAGCTTCTAAATAAACTATGCATGTGGAAGAATAGCAGAAAATGTGTCTTTATCAGTTTTAACCTGGAAGAAGCTTGGTGACAGCAGTCTTGCCTTCTCTGACTTGAGATGCTAAGACTGAGATCAGACTCACTAGGGCTATGAATTACAGTTTTACTCTGGGAATATTCATCCATCTCCAGCAGTGATTTTTTGCAAATGGCTTGATTCATATTTATTGTATTTTGTCACCTCTATCTAGAGTAACAATTGTGATTAAAGTATCTAACTATTAATAATGAAGCAGCAAAATGAGAATTGGCATAAAACTCATGCATGTCCATTCATCTGTGTGTGACTTGAATTAACCAGTAGTAGTGAGAGAAATTCTTTAGTGCTGTTTCTTTTTTTTTTTTTTTTAAAGTATTTATGAGGTGATAAAGCTTTACGAATATTGTAGGAGGGAAATTAAGAATGATCTAGGTCAGGAGAAAATGGTGAATTATCTTTTAATGCCATTTTCTATTCTCTCTCCCAGATTCTTCCCTGTTGTTTTATGCGTAGCACCACGGAATAGTCTATGTCCTGGCTGCTAACTATTTTTACAATTAAAGACTGCTTCTTATACTGGTCTGTCCCTTTTACACCACTACCTTTTGTACATAACTCAGTAGGGCTAGTCATCAAGGTACTTTCTCACACACTAGCTTACAAGAGTGTTTCAGCTGCAATACACTTAAAATAAAATACTGATAAATTATTGTATAAAATAGTTTATTTCAGACCAGACCTCAGCCTAGGAAGATTTTGACTTCCCAATGGCATTCCAAAATCAAATGTAAAGTTATTATTTGTATTTAATTTTTTTTTACTTGAAATTTAATTTGGTGTGGAGTCTTTTTACATGGATATAATCAGACATTTTGTTGGAAAGTTTGCCTTTCTCTGTTATCTGCATTGAGTAATTGGATATTATTTAGACCAGTAACAGAGAGACCATGACAGCTTCCCCAGCTATTGTTTTTTGCAGTTTACTGGTCTCTTCTTGGTTTGAAAATAGGTCAGTTCTCAGTCATGCACCAGCAGGCTGTCAGCTATAGAAAAGGGTTGTGTTGAGCTTCTCAACTACAGTAGCAACTAAAGCAGGGAAAGCTTGGACACTCTGGAAGCTCTGTTGCTCCCAGTTTTCTGTCTCTGCTTTAGATGAAAGGTCTTTTTATTCAAGGACCTAAATGCCTTGCCCTTTTCCTTGCGTTTTTCTTGGTGTAGATAAAGTTCTTCAGGAAAGCTTTCTGAAACTTTTTGTCCCCTCCAGGTCTTGGCTTGTGATGTGCTGTCTTTTGTTTTCTTTTATTAAACCTTTTATACATAAATAAATGAAAGAAATGGGTATGAAGTGAGAAGGTGAAGTAAGAGTTGGAATAATTGTAAAAGAGTCAGATTGGGAGTTGAATTTAATCAGTGACCCCAGAAAGTTTTTATGCAAGCTGATATAAATGAGGTTTTAAAAGTGTTATAATTCCTAAATTATTTTAAATCTATTACCTCCTACCCTTAGAAAAATGACACAAACAAAGTTATACAGTGTCCTGTAGCATATTCAGGTGATTCTCTCTCTACTATTTGATCTATAAATTCACATACTTTCAACTGTGTTTTGCTATTATGCGACCTCTCGTGATTGCAATTTTTAAGATCTCATGGGATAGTTAGCTGTTAGTTTAGGGTGATTTTGCTCCCTCAAGTGTCCCTCTGAATCATAGAATTTTTTAGGTTGGAAAGAATCTCAAAGATCATCAAGCCCAACCACCAACCCAGCAGTGCCAACCAAGTTCACCACCAAACCAAGTTCCAGCGGTGCCACATCCAAAAACTTCCAGCTGTGGTGACCCAACCACATCCCAGCCTGCTGAAACACTGACAACCCTTTTGGTGAATAAAACATGATGACCTATGTGCTGAAAAGCCTATATTTTTTTTTCTGTAAGTAGGTCATAGAAAAGAGCAATCCAATATAAGAGTCTTTGTTTGTTTAAATGTCTAAAAACCAATCTAACTTTTTAAAAGAATGAGAGCATACAACAAAGAATCCCCCATGACAGAATAAACAGCATTTGAAAGAAGGCAGTTTGTTTTCTAATATGTGCTTTACTTTTTATCAGTTATGGCCTCACAAATTGTATCCCTTTGAGTTAATTTGGATTTTTAAGAACATAACTTGCTTTGTTAATTTGGCATGGAGCAAGTCTGTTTACATAAAACACCCTAGCAAAAAAGATTGTCAGAATTTCAGTTGTAAATACAGGGTTCTTTTCAGTTAATTATATGCAAATCAGCTTTGTTAACAAACACCTAAATAACTCTGCCTCATCTTCATTAGCCTGGGAGATACAGTACATTTCTCAAGGAACTAGACAAGGAATATTAATCAAAGCAGCTTGTAAGTTTTAATGAGCTTATTAATTGTTGACCTCTGTATTTCCTAGAAATGGTATTAAAAGTGAAAGATAACAGATATTTTTGTGGAGAAATATTATGCAGTGTATGGGAAAAACATTAATGGCCAAATTTGGGTCATGCAAAATGAAACCTCAATCTAGCTGCTAGCATACTGATAACTCACATTTTTCTAAAAAAGCTGTATGCTGGCTGATGAGAATTTAATGGGAGAAACACTCTTTTTGTAGTAAGAGAACATTCAGTGCTGTAGAGGAAGACTAGAAAAAATGGAATAAAGTTCAGTTTTGTTGTTTCCCACAGCAACTTTTTTAATTTTCTAAAGCAGTAGTGAAGCAGTTCTGGATTTCCTTCCTAAATGGACTCCCTGAATGCCAGGTGATCCTAGCTGTTAATTGGGGTATGGACAATATCTTAAGGCAAAAATAATCTTGAAATATACAAACACAAAATGAACATGGAGGCAAGGCTGGGAAAGATCGCTGTCCTGAATGGCCAGCTGATCTTGTCACGCTTTGTACATCAACCCTATTAACAGTAAGTGGGACAGTGAAACCCAGCCTGAGGAGTCTGGCCAGCAAGTTTCAAGGGCCTGCAGTGTTCCTAAGGGGGCAAACCAGAATGAACCCAAAGAGAGCTTGCCTTGAGGGCAAACTTTAAGTCTGATTCTCAGCAGTGATCAAGCCTCACTATGATCTCTGCTAAACAGAGGGATATACTGCTTCACATGTCTAATACAAATGTTGTGGAGAAAGATGAGACCCTGCCTTGGTGATAGCCTTTAGTGCTGTGTGCAGGAGCAGACTTCAGTGTAATTAATCTTTTAATTAATTTCTAATAGCTGTCTAGCCATGTGTCAATAAACAAGGTGGATACAGGACAATAAAAGCATCTGTAAAAGTAACTAACATGCAGTGTTGCTTCAGAGAGATAGATGAGAAGGGAGGAAAAATGAGTAGAACAAGAAATAAAACAAGGCAAACCACAGACTGAGATTAAATGAAGCCTAAGAAGGATAGACAAATTTTGTGTTGCCATCTCATCTTTCCAAATTTGATTTGTTCATTTCCAAGTCTGAAGGATAAATGAGTTTCCAGAGTGGGAGGACAAATAGCTGATGATTAGCTAGTACTTGAGGTGCTCTGATGTCCAGCTCTGACCCTTCCATGGCAGCAAATGATGATGTCTACTTACTTTCTACTACTGCTCTCCACATGAAGCCATTGTAAATCCTTAGAGATTTACACATCCAAGAGACTGTAGGTGTGTAGTAGTGAATGACAAAGCTGGACAACAAAAGTACTGGAAACTAGGCTGCTTCATTTCATGCAGCAGAATAAGAATGAAACTTAAGAAAATATTCTATCGGCTAATGATCTGTTCCAAAACTTTTCCACCCAAACTTTTATGAAGTGAGGAAGAAATTAAGATTAAGTAGTTCTATGACCCCATTTCATTTTTGATGAAAGATAACTGAACTAGAAATACTTTTATCACTTCTGCTATGCTCTTTACAGACAAAAATAATAATAAAAAAGGATTGAAGAGAATTGTTTACTGAGATCTTTCCAAATCCCTGAATATTAGAGACACGAAAAAGCTCAAATGACCATGTGTCCCAAGATCACACCGCTTAGGGAGAACAGAGCTGCAACACAGCCCATGATATACTTAATTAGCCTTTGTCTTCTATATTCCAGTTCTCTCAGGTTTTAGATATCCCCTTGAATTTTTGAGCAGCCACAACTTATCTCAGTTTCAAGTCTGCAAAATGCTTGTGGCAATAATTCTGAGTGACATAAAGCAGAGCAGTTGCATGTTGTGGTGGGTTTGGGTAGAGTTTTGTTTTGCTTTGCTTTGCTTTGTTCTGATTTTTCCCCTGTGAAAAAAAAAACAACATTCTGCTCTGAACAAGTCACAGACTCTTTGGAAACTTTAAAAGGGTAATTCAGTCTCCTTTTTTCCATTTTAAATCTCTTCAATCAGTTCTTCCTTCCTACCATCATTGCTGACATTGATTTATTTCAGTTAAGATTCTTGTGTTCAAGTATGATAATTAGCCCGTGTCACTACTAATTCTCATCCCCTTGGATTATATACATAGAACTAAAAGGCTGTGTGGGCTAGTTCATTGGTATTTGCTCACTTGCAAACTAGAAGAGAAAGAGCTCCATATTCCCCAGTGAGGCATACTTGGGACCAGGAAAATGTTTCAATGCCTGGGTCACTGAATCTGTGTGTTTTGAATGGGTTTAGGAAATTTCTTTCTGTTGCTGTTTTCTACAAATCTTCCTTCAACCTTCTTTAAAGGATGGAAATTAACCAGAAAACAGCTCTTTCTGTAAGGCCCCAAAGGGGTCTAATATAGATCCATTACTCAGAAGTGGCTGAAAGTTTCCAAATACATGCTTTAAAACTGAGTTATTAAACATGCTTTTATCCTTGGAAGTAAAGAATTATGAATAATACAAGTTACCTTGGGTAGTTGTTTGTTATTCTAAGTCAAGTTGATTATAGTTCACTGCACTCCAGATCTTCAGTGGGGCAATGAGATACCTATCACATGCCAGATTTTTCTTGATGACAGTTTCCCTGCTTCCAATCCTTAGGGAATTCAGTTTGATGTACCCATGCAGCTATCTTCAGTCTCCCAAGACAGGTGGTTCCTACTCACTCATGCAGTGTGCTGGAGCAGTGTTGGTATGCAACCACATCAACCAAAGTAGAACCAAACCAGTTGCTCACTCTTGTGATGTGTATAAGAAACACATGGAATTTGATGGAAAAACATAATAGGGACATGTCTGCTTTTATCTATCTCTGGGGTATTTTTAGAGCCTCATGTGCATGTCCTGGTTCCGCTAGTTGGTTTTTATCTTCTTTTTGCTTACAAAAGCCAAGAAATAATACCTAGAATGACATATTCAAATAAAGAGACAGGGGATAAATCCCTTATCTGGTGTGAAAGTCCACATTGTTTGAAATGAGACTTTTTCATAGTCAATATGAATACAGTGCTTGTTCTGCTCTGTAGGAAAAAGCCATTTGAAAGTATGTATCTCAAACTCCTCATACTCATACACACACAGAGTTTATTGTAAAATCTGGAATAAATTGTTGTCAAGCTTTGTAAACACAGAATTCAGCATGGTTACATCTGAGTCTTGTATAAAATGCTTGCAAAAGGCTCTGGTAGCCTTCAGGGAGAAAGTTGTATACATTATAAATGGTTAATGCTTCATAAGATAGAAATTCAGTGAAGCAGGAAAGTGCCTGTTCAATTACTTTTTTGTTTGGGATTCTTTTATTTTTTTTTTCCCCCTACATCCCCCTCCAGATGCTCTCTTTCTGGGGACCAGGGATACTGGAGTTGGCTGAACCAGAACCTGTCTCAGACCTTGGACATTCATGTTCAAGCTCTGCAAGGGTTTGGGATGCCTTTTGCTTTAGCTGGGCAGGTGGGATGAGTCTTGCACTTTAAGATCTTTTTCCAGACCAATGGCCCACTGAAGAGATAAGGAGACCTGTAATATTGATTGGATTAAGAAAGCATCAAATAACCTTTCACCTCCATCTGATCAGCTTTCTGTATCAAAATGTGAACATGAAAATAAGAGCATTGAATTCTGAGCCTTTCCCTCCATGCTCAGGAAAGCATACATACACTAAAGAACATTCTGTATCACAGAAAGCAGCTGTGTTTGAGGCCTGGGATTAGGCATCATTTGAATCACAGAATCACAGAATTACTAGGCTGGAAGAGACCTCCATGATCATCTGGTCCAACCCTTGCCCTAACACCTCAACTAGACTAGACCATGTCACCAAGTGCCACGTCCAGCCTTTTTTTAAACACATCCAGGGATGGTGACTCCACCACCTCCCTGGGCAGTCCATTCCAGTACTTTATTACTCTTTCTGTAAAAACTTCTTCCTAATATCTAACCTATATCTCCCTTGACGCAGCTTGAGACTGTGTCCTCTCGTTCTGTCAGTTGCTGCCCGGTGGAAGAGACCAACCCCCACCTGACTACAACCTCCTTTCAGGAAGTTGTAGAGAGCGATAAGGTCACCTCTGAGCCTCCTTTTCTCCAGGCTAAACAGCTCTAACTCCCTCAATTGTTCCTCATAGGGCTTGTGCTCCAAGCCCCCCACCAGCCTCGTTGCTCTCCTCTGGACACGCTCAATCATCTCCACGTCCTTCCTAAACTGAGGGGCCCAGA
>VXBA01001255.1:885976-965779 GCA_013399895.1 Serilophus lunatus
CAAATAGACAACATCCACAGCCTTTCCCACATCCACCAGGCGGGTCACCTGATCATAAAAGGAGATCAGGTTGGTCAAACACGACCTACACTTTGTAAAACCATGCTGGCTGGGTCCGATACCCTGGCCATCCTGTAAGTGCTGCGTGATGACACTCAGTATGAACCTTTCCATTACCTTACCCAGTACTGAGGTCAGGCTAACTGGCCTGTAATTACCAGGTTCCTCCTTCCTACCCTTTTTGTAAATAGGCGCCACATTGGCCAGCTTCCAGTCATCCAGAACCTCACCAGTGAGCCACAGCTGGCGGTAAATCATGGAGAGCAGCTTCACAATCTCATCCACCAGCTCCTTCATCACCCTGGGATGGATCCCATCTGGTCCCATTGATTTATGAATATCCAAGTGTCCCAGCAGTTCTCTGACTGCCTCTTCATGGATAACAGGAGGACCATTCTGCTCCCTGACACCACCTACCAACCCTGGAATATTTGAATTCAGGACAGATATTTTTTGCTTCTTTCAGTGTACAAAGATCTGATTTTCTGATTCAGATGAGGAGAAAGACTCCAAATTTTCTCTAAACACAGTACTGTTTAAAGCAATATAATGGAGAAAGCTTCTCTGACTTACCTTCCAGTGTAGTTTTTCAAGGTATGAGATAAGCTTGGAAAATTTAGTCAGGCAAGAGAAGTCTAAGTGCCTAAACTGCTTATATATGCCAGCTTCATATTGAAGCCACAAGTCTTTTATTTAAGTGAATGCATTCAAAATACTTATATATATACAAAAAATCTCACATTTTAAATTGAGAACCTGCCCATCACATAGGTTTGCCTGGGCTTTGATTTGACTGGATTACTTTTGCAGTAGTTAACAGGGATAAGCAAAGCATGTCCTTAGCTGTGGTAGAAGAAGGGATTGAGATATTTTTTATGTAAATGGTAAAGTGTATGAGGACGCATGGGTTTAAAATGTGTCAGAATAGCCACAGGTGAGAAACCAAGAGGTCTTCTTCTATTGGGAAAGATGCTGAGAAGGCTGGAAATCTCTATCATTGCAAATATTAAAGAACTTCTTATGCTGAAAATTATAAAAAATGCATTATATAGACCTGATTGTTATCTCCTGAAGTTTGTTGGGTAAGGTGATCATCCTGAGGACTCCTTTGACTCTAATTTTTTCATAATTATGTTATAGGAAAATACTAATTTTCTGACAGTTAAATGTGAGTGTACATGCACAGGCAGACAAACATGAAGAGTGTGAACATGTTAATTGTTAGAATCCTTAGAAATTTAGAATGGAAGAAAAAGTAAAGCATCTTCAAGATAATGATTAAGTTAGGCTGATCAAAAAAAGCAGCTGACTGTATTTCATTGACAAACAACTGTTAGGAGGAAGTGTCAATATAGGAACAACGGGAACACCAGGGCTATTCCAAAGAATTAAAAAGCTTGGAAAGCTCCTACTTTCACCCTGTCTACATTGAAAATGAATGCAGTGAGGAAAAGGGTAAATAACCCTTTATCTGCCACAACTGTGAGCAGTTATTTTTGAGTGAATGCCCAGATCTGCAGTTGATGCTGGTCTTTGGGCTCAGGGTTTGCATTTACATCCTGGTGTTGGCGCAGTATATGCCCAGGCTGGGCAAGCAAGCAACTTGCAGAGCAACACAAACCCTACCCGTGCCAGTCACCTTATCCATTGATGAGGTTGAAGCTCAGCACTGCCCTCCTCTGGCACGGAGAGGGAGCAGATTGTACGCGGCACTGTCACAGGTGTGAGGTGGTGTATAAGAAGATGTAGCATGCCAATATGCTTCTAGTTTCTTCCTTAGTTTGCCTCCCTTCAAACCTGCTGCAGCTGTGAAGCCACCCACTGCCCACCCATGGCATTGCCCACCTCCATCATTGCCTGCCCCTCACACCACTCACTCTGGCAGGGGGCTCACACCACACAGCACCTGTTGCAGACTCCTCCTGCAGATGCAGCAGATACCAGGAGAGGGAACTGCCTTTTTTGGTTATCTTAAGTATTTATTTTTACAGCATTAATTCTTTCATGGCCTCAGTGAAAGGGAACAAGGCCATCTCCTTTGGGAGAGAGCACTCCCCTGGGAATTCTGCAGTGGGACCCTGTGGGTGGGGCATCATTGAATTTTCTAGATTCATCATAAAAAATCCACATTTGCAGAAATGTGTTGTGAAGAGAAATTTAATTTTTGCTCTCTCTCCCAAACCTGGATGTGATCCCTAGCATTCGTTTGGTCTTTTTGGGTTTCTGGAGTTGGCTTGTTTGGGGAGGGTTTGATTGGCTTGGATTGTTTGGGGAGGGGTTTTTTGTTTGGGGGGGTTTTTTTGTTTGTTTGTTGGGGGTTTGGTTTTGTTTTGGTGGTGTTTTTTATTTATTTGGTTTTGGTGACAGTGGAAGCCCAAAGGTAACATGTCAAGGCAAGTGGTTCTGCATTTTATAGTACAGACAAAATTTCCAGCATTTTCCATCACCGCTCTGCCTGAAGATCATATTTTTAGTAATGACAGTTTGGAAGTAGGACATACAGAACAGAGTTCTCTGGTTCATGGGAGGTTTGATACCTTCAGTATTTTATCTTTTTGGAATCAGGAGACACAGAAAGCTCAGCACTGACTCCAGACAGTAATAAAGCATCCAAACCAGGACTTTAGGATCTCTCTTCAAACTCTTGCCAAAAGTATAAGAAGTCCTTCTTCTTCTCCTCTCCTCCCTCAACAATATCCTTTCCTAAAGTAGCACAGTACTGATTAACAGGCTAAATTTTCTTTGCAGCGTAAGGTATGAGCAGATTCTAATAATGGCTCCTTTTTCTATCTAATCATTCTTGGAAAGAATGTTTATTTGAGTCTAAAGGAGAATCAGTGAAGGCTAATTGAGTTGAAAATTCAAATCCTCTCTTTCCCATATGAAACATGTTGTCTGAGGTTAATATAAAGCTACATGGTACCAGCTCAATGATGCCTTTTTCCAGCTGTGGACCAGTGCTCCATGTGTGCTTTTCCCACATTATAAGTTTTGTCCTATGCCCTCTCTGTATGAGTGTGCAGGACCCTGATCTTTACAAAATCGGTCCCTTTTTTTTTTTTTTTTTTGCTTTACATATTGGCCTGTGAATTCATTGGCTTCCAAAACAAAAAAATCAGTTTAGTGCAGCAGTTCCAAGCCTGATGTATGCAGGTGCCTCAGGCCAAGGTTCACCTGTGAGAACTCCAGAGGTCTTTATGATCCTATAAACAGCCTGTAGTATAGCATCACCTCCTTTCCAGCTAGGGAAACTAAACTTGTTAGTACAGCATGTCCATGTCTCTGTTTACCTTTGAACTCATGGACCAATTTTGATAAGATCAACACAGAAGAAAATACAGCTTAAACATATAGATTTTTTTTTAAAATCTGTTTAGATAGTAGAAGCAGCCACAAAAAAATACAGGAAATTCCCCTCAAGATGTGCATACACAGTTAATCTAACTGCAACAATTCTGTCAAATCATAATAACTCCTCTATAAAACTTCTAGTCTTATGTTTGCTCTTACCTGTTCCTTTGCATGAGGAAAATAGACTTTACTGTAACTACAGAGCCATAGTGATAAAAGTCCAAATAAACTCTCATTGTAAACTCTGTAAATATCATATTCTTTGCTCCCCATTCGTCGGTTCTGAAATGTATGCATACGGTTTCCAGAGGAACTTTCAGAAAGCTGATGTAGATGGACAGCTGTATAGATATTCAGGTTGTCTTGGAATATGAGTAACTGTCATCACACAGTGACATCATAAAATCTGTCAGAATGCTGTGAAAGAAAGTAGAAATTACTTTTTTTTTTCTCTCCTTAATCTTATTCTGAATGTCCTGTCTTGTTGCAGTGCAGTTAAAGACAATGGGAGCTGTGAAAGTTGAACATATCTTAACTTCAGCCTTTACACCTTTGAAAATAATAATCAAATAAAAAGTTAATATTAATGAGTATGACACCAACAAATCCAAAACAGAAAGATAAATAGTTCCTCTTAAAGATTGCTAAGCTGAAATTAATGTCAGATTCCCACAGTGAAGCCTTAGTAAAAGGTAATATGAAAATCTGTGCTTCTTCCTTTCATCTACAGTTGCAATATTGACATATTTTCATTTCCTGCTTTTCTCTTCCCTCTTGGCTCAGAGCTCAAGGAGAAGGTCCTGTCTGGAATTTATTGGCAATTGTAAGAGGTTGAAGATATTTAATTAGCTATTAAAATGCATACTAATGTTAGGGCTTTAGAGGATGTGCTCTTGTGATGTGTTAATTCATTTTTAATGTGGAAAATTAAGGGTGGGCTTTAAAAAAAAAAAAGAATCTATGGAGCATTGCCTAATTAGTTGGCTGAATCTGCTTGGTCATCATATCATTTCATCTTTCATGTACCTGGGCACCTTTCACAGGGCTGAATGAAAATGACAGAAGTTACAGGTATATTGTCCTCAACACATCAAGTTCCTATTTCTTATTCCCTGTATATTCCAGGCCAGTTTACATGAGCTTCTGATCTAGAGTTTGTTCTCACCCAGACGCCATTAAGCTTTTGCCATTATTAGTGTTTGATGAGAAAGAAGCAAAAAGATCAACCCAGATCTTGTCAGAGTTGTCAGTAGCAGCCAAAGAAAGATGAAAATTGATTCAAACATTATCATTGTTTTAGGTTCTTCAGCCCACAGTGTGGATCTCTTCCCTCTGAGTTTTATGTCTAATCATGGTAATGATTTAAGTAACAGCTGAACATACTTTGCATTTTCTCAATATTATTGAGCTCCACTACCTAGCTGGGCTCTTTCAGCTTATTTTCTTTTTCTTTGTTACTGGGTTTTAGAAATGATCCCTATAGAACAGCCAAGAAACTTTTGATGTCTTCACACTTCAGTGAAGTTGAGACTACCATATAGACCACTGAGAGCCATAGGCAAAGTTTGTCCTTAGGTGAACCTACCCTGGTTGATGCAACAAGCAGTTCTTTCCATATGAAAGTAGTTCTTTGGAACAGAGAAACAACATACTTTCAAGAACTACATCCAGTAAGTCATAAACAAATAACATAACTTTGATTGATGCTTAGTGTTATCCTAAGAGAATGATTGAGTGGATTTACAGCATAGACTGTTTGATAAGGTTTGCATACTTTCAATGCTATTTAAAATTTCTTTACACTTCAGCGTTGCAAGAAAAACACTCTAAAATATTTCAGTAGCATGGAAAACAAAGCATAATGTAGAGAGCTTATAACAGAGTGAAACTTAGTGCTATAGCATTAGTGGTTTGATTATTAGATTTCCTTCCATTTTAACTCATGTTCTACTCCCCTTCCCAGCAATGCATCCTTTGTTAAATGTCAATATTAATATTATTTTAGCTAAAGTGATACAGTTGTGCAAGAGGATTATAGCCTTGTCAATATATCTGTAATTTGCACGTTCATTCACATGCAGGAAAACCTCAGGGGTTTAATTTTCAGATCACATGTGATTCTATTGATTGAAGTCTACAGGGGTCAAAGACTAATCTGCAATTTGTGTCTTCTGTGCCTGCATTAGAGGCCTGTGTGTTACAGAGAGGATAGTGGGGGGTAAATAAATACAGCAGCTGGTGGAAAAAACATGAGGTTCTCAGAATGTCTTGTTTGGCTGGGGGTTTTTTGTGTGTGTGTTGGGGTTTTTTTTTGTTTGGTTTGGGGTTTGTTTGGATTTTTTCCCCTTTAAGTTTTATCAGATACAACTTTTAAACCAGAAGATATTGATCATTTCTAGGTAGGTAAGATTTCTGATTCCTTCAGAACTGTAAATGATATGTTAATAAAAGTGTTTATTTCGATTGGCCTTGTGTGAAGAATTATGTTAGGCAAGAAAATTGTTTTCTTCCTCAACAAAAAGGCCAAGTTATCCTCCGAGCCTTTAAATCTTATCTTTGCTATAGCAAAAATGCAGACCACAAAAGTTTAGGTTCTGTAGCTCTAATTGCTCCTGCTGTGTTCTTACCCCATCTCACATGTTTGAGTCAGAAAGAGTTGTTTCTTGTAATGGAAGAACTGAGGGGAAAATCTAGGTCATTCAGAGGTTGTTTCTCCTCTCACAAGCTGATTGCTCAACTAAGATATTAGCCTGCAGAAATGGAGGCCTCTGCAGGAAATGGTGTCTATCTGACAGATGGATGTAATACTGCATCCCTGCCTAATTCCAGCTATGATAATGTCCCTCCACTGTCTTCTTCCCAATGCAGAATTTGCCATTGAGCTAATGACAGAACCTAATTTTTCCTCCACCTTCAGTTTCACTGGTATGTCTTCTCTCCTGGAGAGAATGGGGTTGTTTCTGGCAGTCCTCAGTTTCTAGTACAGTTCATTAATGTAGTCTTGGGGAAGGACTTAAAATAATTAAGTTCTATGCAACAACAACCTTTGCCCTTTAGAAAGAATCATTGCAGTAGAGGAAATGCCACTGTAACTGTTCATGTGTGACATCTGTTAGCTGTGTCCCCTCTCTTGGAGCTAAATCAATGGACTGAATTGTGACTTCAAAAGACCAAAATATAGGAACAACCACCTGATTTGCCAGGTGCTGAGAGAATGCCAAGTTGGAGAGAGATTTATTTTGAGTTGCACTTACTGTGTTCCTAGTATAAGTTAAACCTGGAACATCACAGAATAAACTAGGGCATAATGATAAACTAAAAGTAACTAAAAGTAACTAAAAGTGTTGGTCTTTGCAGATTTGTTCTCTGGGAAAAGGATAATGGTATGAGTATGTTCCATTGATTTTGCACTGTGAAAAGAGGAGGAATGAATACTAGTCTTCTATGGGCTGGAGAAAACTGGAGCTGTAGGTCCCAATCACAGATGAGACGAGTTCTGTGGGAAGCTTCATTTCTGCAAAAACAGAGCCACACCCTCATTTCATCCTTGAGAAAATGCATCTTGTTCAGTTTCCAGATTTTAAAGTTGAAGAGCTCTAAGAGTCAGTGGAGGTTTTGGCCAGTCTGTTTAACTTCTTCAATGGAGTAAGAAAGAATGAAAAGGAAAAACATGGATTTTTGTTCCTTGCCTCTGCTGCTCTGGTCTTGGGACAAACGAATTGAGGTGGGATTCTTAAAGTTTGGGACCGATCCATATAACTTTCTTCTCAAAATCAGAAAGAGCTAGCCTGGGGCCAGCAGTATGTTTGAGCTCTCCTTTAGAAATAGATTCTCCTAGCTCAGTGAGGAAATGCAACATGAATGTACAGCCCCTGAAGAACATTTAACACACTGCATTCCAAAACTGGAAGATTAGAAAAAATCTTTCCATATCTTTCCCTCCATCCTTAGCCTTCACTAGGAAGTGAATAACCCCAGAACATATTTTCAGAATGAGTTTCAATGTGTTTTTGCTTCTTTATATTCAGAGTCACATCTTTACAAAAATGTTCTGTCATGGCATTGTAAGATACTCTAGTGACTTATCTTATTTAATGCTGCTCCATCAAGGTTGCCACATGAACATAATCTTGTAAATGAAGAAAGCAATGCAAAGATGATCAGTGTCAGACTTTGACGTATATGATAGGCTTTTCTGATCATCTTTCCTTCATAGGGATCAAAGGCTGGAATATGCTATCAGATTACCAAGGACCATCAACATTTCATTTATTTGTTTGTTTGTTTGTTTTTTGTTTGTTTGTTTGCAGAGGTCAGCAGAAAATGAAAGACTGCTTAAAAATGGCTGTAAAAGTAATTAGAGTACTTTTTCAGTATTTAGAGTTTGGGTACCCCATTATTAAATGCTTATGAGAGAATGCCAAGACATGGGGAATGCCCAATACAAAGACATTTTATCTCTGTGGCAAAACGTTTTTCCCTATGTGCAATAGAGCGCCTAAACCACAATAAATTTGCAGCAAGATGAAGTCTGTAGTCCTCAATATTTCATTATTTGCTATCTTGGTTTCTTTTTCCATTAGGGATATGAATGTTATTTTTGCCAGTATGTTGACCAGTTAGTTACATTCACTTCAGATTAGGACTTGCATTGTGTGCTCTCACCTCTAAGTACTGTGTGCTTTTGTAGTCTAATCTGTTCCTCTAAGAACAAGAAACACAACTGGTCAGTCTGACCTGTGGCCTGGTGACCAGTTCTGATGAAGGCAATGTGGGTAAGAGTGATGGTGAGACATCTGCAATTGCTACCTGATCAGAAGATCGACTGTAAGGACCAGTCCAGCCATCATCCTGTAATTTGACATTACAGTTGTCAATTTGCTGAAGGATCTGGAAGTTTCTTTGGGGCACTCTCTGGCATAGTGGAAATTAATATAATTGAAATATTAGGTTATATCCACACTGGTAAATATAATAAATTTCTTGCAATTAAGTATACAAGAAAATTGCATATATACTGCATGTGTAATGGCAAGAAAATATTTTAATCACAGAGGTACTATTGCTGTTTCTGTAAAAAAACAGAACTGCTGTCTTGTGTTGGCTTTTTCTTCTTGCTTTCATTCCTGGGATAAATTTCATCCATGCTAAGAGAGTTTTTTAGGATCACTTTCTTTGGAAAACTTATAAATTCAGATAAAGCCTTAGAGATGCATCAAAACTAGATACTGTGAAATGTACAGCTTCTTATGAAATCAGATGAATGCATAATAATACACACAATTTATAACATATCTGAGATGATCAAAACTCTGTACAGACATTAACTCATTAAATGGGACAATAGTTGAAAGCTGCCACAGCTTTGATTTGTAGAATTTGAAGCCACACTCAGTTTAATGCTAAATAGACTAGAATTTCAATTTCTGTCCTCTGTGAAAAAGGTTTTGTGTGTGTGTAGGAATGATACAAACAACATATGATTGTGGATGAGAAATATGACCAATGTTAGTGGACTATGAAAGGGAAAACTCTAAACATAAAATCCATAGCTGTTTATTTCCACACCAGCAAACAATTGTTGAATCGTCACAACATAAAAAAGTACAGAACTCTCTCTTGGCTCACTTTCTGTGACTGAACCAGAGGAATAAGTCAAAGCATCATGTTCCTGAACCACCCGCACCTGATTTTGTGGGGAGGAGTTGATTCATAGTTTTCTTTTTAAGTTCAAGTGGTTGAAAATTCTAAAAATCAAAAGTCCACTATATGATCCCAAGACCTGTTCTTAAAAAATGCATAAGTTGAGAGGAAGTCTTGGATGAGCTGTCTTAGTTAATTGTGTATGTGTGTTCACAGTAAAGATACCTCCATCTGTACTAGTCCACTTGGACTCACTGGTAGGCAATGAATTTGCATAATGAAATTCAATTAAATAATTAAATAATGAAATTAATTAATTCTCCAGAATATTGCTGAGCTTCATCTGGCCTTTTAGAAACATTTGCAGGGCTTTGATAGGGATTGTTTGTTTGGTTTTATTCTTTGTTTGTTTTGTGGTTTTTTTCCTTCAAAAAGTTGTGCCTTTGGTGATTACTTATTAACTATAAATGGATTTTGGAAATGCTCAGACAAATATCTACATATCAACCTGTGATGTTGGGCAACATTAACTCCACTTCTGCTCACCTGAATTTTGAAGGTTATTTCCTATTTATAATGAGACCCTGCACTGAACAAAACCAACCTGTTTTTATTGATATTTGTGAATGTGGAAATTCCAATAAGTCTTCTTTTCCATATTACCTATCAATCTGTCTCCATTACCAACACAGAACTGCAGCTTCTTCCTTGCTGTAAAGTAATCTGGTGTTTGAAATAATTCAGAAAAGCAGAGCATGGTTTCTCTTAGTGCCAGTGCTATTGCTGTAAGGGGGATCCTGTAGGTGGCCCCTGTTAGCCCTGATCTGCCCTTACTTGCTCTGGAAGTAGAGATCTAGAGGCCATAGTGATGAACCCTCTGCAGTGCTGAGGTGTGTTGAGTGACCTGGGAGAAATCTTGTCCTCTTGGCTTGTCCATGAGAGCAGAGCACATCCTGGTGGTGACTGCTGCCAAGCTGGGTGTAGGTAAAGTGGCCAAGAGCCAATGAGGGGCATGGCTGAAGATTTGAAAAGAGGGAGCAAATCTCAGCATTAGTTGAACTGAAAGGTTGATGTGCCTCAGACAAGAAATCAGCAGTGAATAGAGACAGTTCTGCTTTCCCTCACAAAGCTGCTCTCTCTTTCTCCTGCTATAGGCCCTACTGGCCTCACTTGTATACTGGGAAAAACTCAATAAAAAGATGTGTCTGCTGTTTCTTGAAGTCCATGATCTCTCCTATTATTAATACTTTTAAGCTAATGACCAACTAATTAATTTCTGGGAAATAATAATAGTCATGGATGGGGCATCTTGTGAAACACACTCCTAGAAATTTTCACTTACAGTTAAATACATGTTAATTTATTTTTTCAACATTTGATTCTTTCTTCTGTTGCCTGTAGGCCCTCTGTACACGGACAAATGTTTCATCTGACAGTATGAGAAATTAATCATGGAATCATCCTAGTGTCTCAGAGGCTGCTGGTTGTTCAGGAACTGAGCTGAGAGAATCTCTAAATAAGCCTCTAATACAAATAAAAGACAAACATTGACCTGTAAGGACACTGACAACACAGTTTGACCCCAAAAGGTAGGAAGACCTGAAAAGCATTAAAAAGTAAAACAGTCCTAAGATGACTATTAGCACACTATCTCACCAGAAACTCCCCACTGTATTTTGTTTAACAGACAAAACATTTATTGACAAAGACAAGCGCTCTTCCGTACTAGTATCACGTGCTTTTGGAAACAAAGCTTTCTCACCAAGCTGCATATGATAATTTCACAACAAGAGAGCAGTTTCCCTCGTTTGTTAGTTTTGGTTAGTTTGGATGCAGCCATAAACCATGGGATTTCTACTGTGCCCATTGAACAGCAAGGGTAACAGTGCTTGTTGAAGGAGAGAGGAAAAACCAAAGTCTTTGTCTCTGTTCAAGGTGTACCTCTAAATGTATGTTTTGCTGTGAGTTTGCATCCTGAAAAACATTAGGATCTCTGGTGATTATGCCATGAGAAACAAGAAAATTGCAAAACACAAACAATTGCTGATATTATTCCCATTGAAGAGAGCAGATGTGTATTTCAGCAACATCTGAGAAATAGATATGTCTGAAACAAATAAAATAGCTTTTTTCTTCTGCTTAGCTCAATCAGGGAGGACAGGTTGCATTTACATGCTCATCTTGTCTGCAAACTGCCTTTTATTTTGCTTCTGCCTGCTTGGAAGAAAATTTCCTTTAACTGCCTTTGTTTCCTGAGTTGCTTTCTGCATTTGATAAGAAGTCCCTTAATCTCCTATTAAAAACACTCCATACTGCCCATAAGCAATCTGATTCCTCTGTTCTCATGTGCACCTCATATCTCAGCACCAAGGAAGGGGAAAGACTTATCTACCCTATTTTCATACAAATGAGTGTAACTAAAACTTCTGGCTATAAGGCACAACAACTCAGATACCTAGAGATGCATCCATTTTACTGGGCTGGTTTTGCTTTGAAAGCATGGAGATGTGTGATCATTTGAACCGCCAAAATTATTTGTTTATCGCAGCTGCAGGAGACAGCGGCAGTGGGAAACACAAAGCAAAGTTCTCCTCTCCACAATAAATTGTTCATGGTCGCTGTTATGGAGGAAGGATTGTTCCCTCATGTTTACAGCAGATGTGGGAAGGATGTACAGAAAGGTAATTTATTGTCTCCTCACTTCTGCTAATGGTCCAAAATGTTACTTTGGTCAAGTCCCTTGCACATGCTGTTCTGCAGGTCCCTCTGGGCATCACAGAGTTTCTGCCTTCAGCCCTCCTGACCTCCTTTCAACTTGCCCAGAAATGCCCCAGATGGCACGGGAGAAAAGGCGTTGTGTTAGTTCTGGTCTGGCTCTTGATAGAAGTGGGTTAAAAAGAGTGATGATCCTGTCTCAGATACATGGACAGGACTAGAGTCTCCCCAGAACTGTAAACCCACCAGTCCAGTTAGGAGAAGCAAAACTACAGTGTGTTTTGATGCCTATCTAGACCATGCTTTTCTCCATATGGGGTGAAATGCACTGTAAAGTGAATTTGGAGTTATTCTTTTTCTGTCTCTTTTAGGTGCCAACCATTCTTGAAAGTTTGCTGTGTGGCTTCAATAAAGTCATATGTGTTTTGAATGTTTGGCCTCAACAGTGGGATTTCATAACATGGAAGCTCACCCTTGGGCTTTCAGAAAGGCCAGCCCTCTATGCATGTGTCCATTAATAGTTCATTTGATCTCTCTGTGTTCCTACATTATGTGTTTAACCACTAGCTATTGATCTGTGGTTCATTCTTAGCTGAAATTGAAGTTTAAAAAAAATAAAAAGAAATAAGAGAGCAAGCAGCAGAGAAGAAAGGATGTGCTTATATTGCTTTTACTTAACATGCTGGAAGCTTGTGTTGCTACAGAGCTTCCACATCATCTGACCTAGCAGTAGGGAACTGAGATGAGTCAGTGGCCTAAAAATAAACACAAAAGTCTTCCCTCATATTTTAGGATTCCTTACACTAGTATCAACTATTAAAACATCAAATCCAGAATATAGCAAAAAAGAGCTCTCACTCTCCCCGTTACATGTTGTCAGACCCATTTTTAGACTCACTCCTAAGGTACCCTCATCTCTTCAGGTTACTTTTGGCAGCCAGTGTGAGTTTGCAGAATAAGACGAAGAATATTCCTGCTTCACACGGGTTAATCTTTGAATATGGATGTGTGAATGTGTATGTGCCTCTCTGGGGTAAAGCAGCAAAACACAACCTTGAGTGTTTGCCAGTGATGTCTACGTGCTGAGAACTGAAAGTTCCCACCACGTTCATTAAAATACATGTTTTGGGCTAAGGGCATCATTAACAGCTTGGTATTGCTCGTGGCTCCAAGCGGAGCAGCTCCCTGCCATACGGTGTGTCAGTGGGGATCACACTAATGATCTGGAACGGTGAGCTGGGCATTTGGAGGGATGTCACGCATTTTGGGAGAGGCTTTGGGGAAGACTTGCTCAAAATGGAACCTCTGCTGCAGCAAGGCTCCTTGAATTTTGTGAAAAGCCTAAATGTTCCAGAAATCTCTTTTCTTGGTGTTTACTTTCTGTTTAATACAAAATATTGTGATTCATATCTATAAAATTTATACTTTTCTTAGTGTACCAATTACATAAGAGCTCCTTAATTTAAAGTCCAACATTTTCCCAATATTTTAACTTTTATGAAAATGTCTTATAATATTAATTTACATAAGTTTTACATGAACTGGATTTCTTTGCTTCCAGTAGTTTACGGTAAGTGATAGATAAAGCAAGTGTGGATTTCCCTGTGGTTCCTATGAGGAGCCCCAAAGATCAAAACTAATATTTTTGTATGTCTTCAGATGTGTAGAATTCTGAAGAAAGTTACTCAATATGTTAAAAGATACATTGCTTTCTTAAAGAAAATTTCAATTGCATTCACATGGGCACACACATACACTAGCAAAGACATGTACAAAAATGTGCTTTTCTAGAGGGCTGGGGGTTTTTTATCTTCTTTTTTTCAGCTCGTTTTTAAAAATAATCTTGGTTCTCTGCAGCAAATTGTCGACCATTTCTGACTACCTTTGTGTAACTCAAAAACTCATCAAATTCGTGCTGTCCATTGGAAAGTAGACAGTCAATTACATGTGAGGCAAAGGTTCCCTGCTCTAGCCTTTCAGCCAGGCCAGAAAAAAAGTCAAGACCAGATTTTTCTGTCCTGTTCTCTCCATAATGTGAAAGGGTGAATGGGGAAATAAGGAAACAAATGCCAATTTCCCCTAAGCTGTGTCAGTCTGGTTCAAATCTGAAGCCAAAATTTGTACCAGAACTATCTTCTGAGGTAATGCACATCCAAGTAGCTTTAATGACTTCTGTTTACAATCTGGCCTTCAGTTATTATTTAATCCAGAGAAGCCAATTTGTCTTTACTAATTACACATTACAAAATTCCTTGCCATGCTTTGTTCATTAAAGCAAAGTAAGAAATTCAATGCATATAGGTTAATGACTTTTGGATCAGTACAGAAGCTTGTCTTACAAATGCTCCGAGGTCAATGGGATGTTTCTTTGTGCAATCAAGTTTCTTGAGCTTGGACTCTGTCAAGTAATAAACAGGAAGAGTAATTAACAGATTATCTAAACTAGTAAAATGGGGGTGGGTTCTGAATCTGTCTTTCTCCATCAGAGAAGGAGTGATTTGGCAGGGGCTGAAAACATCAGAAACTGACTCCATTTTTTCATCTTCCGGGGATGCTTTGCCACATCAGACCTGCTGAGCAGCAGGCTTGTAAACAAACATGTTTACACTGACACCTTGCAGAAAAAATGTTTCTGGCTTCAATTTAGACAACATTAAATCTTCAGCTGGAGAGCGCTGTGTGACACTTTCGATTTTGCATGCCTAGCACACTGTAACTCAATGACAACGTTGGCTCTCCCTATCATTCTTAAGCAAAATAGCTCTCTTAGGCATGTGAATGTAGATGACAGATGTTACAGATCAGTCACTGCAAAGAGATAACAGGAATGTCTTGGATCATTACAGGACATGAATCTTTAAAAGTAATTATAGGAGGTAACAACTTATATGACAATTGAGTCCCTCCAGCCTGTGTTTCACCTTACAAAACAGCATACATATTTCCCCATAGGAATGTGCTGCTGGCTGCCAGATCCTGCTGCTTTTTGATGTGAAATCACATTGTGCATGCTAATAAAGAAAATGTTCTTAGCACAAGTTTCTTGTTAGCATAGCAGTTCTAATTGGAATCTAAGGAAACTGGCAAGGCACTGGGATGCTAATGTTCTCCTTTTTTGCATAATTAAAGAAAGAAATATTCTTCGTTTTGTGTTCTATGCAATTGAACTGTCATATTTAGCACATCATAAACGCATGGTGTATTTTATATAATCTTCCATAACAGGGATATAATCTATACTTATTCTTTGAAGAGCTAAATTCTTGTTAACTTCAGCTGAAGCTGAATATAGATACATTAACAATAAGGAAAAAGTTTAGGATTTGGCCTTTTCATTGGAAAATACCAAAAGATAATACCAGACCAAAATAGCTCTTTGGATTTTAAGCACAGAACACATTCTACTTCAGTTTGATAACTTCCATTTGATTTAAATACTGTAGCACTTGGTGTGTCTGTGCACCTCACTAGAAAACATTTATAAATTCTGGTTTGAAAATGGAGAATCCTGGTGTGCCTGAGTGTAAGTAGAAGCTATGGCTCAAGTCATTCTTCTCTCGTAAGCACCAGTTTCAAGCAGAAACAGTTTAAGGTAATGAGTTTGCTAGAAGTAGTCCAGCATCTTCATAATGGGATTAAATTAAAGTGAAGGTGGTCAAATGTAGAAAATTGATGCTAACTTCCAAAGTCATAGAAGCTAACATGGGACAGAGGAAGTTACAGAGAATAACAAAGAGAAACCAGGATAACAAAAGAGAAAAATGGTATTTTACTGGGGGCATATGTCTTAGCTGTGAGAGCTACCATCAAGGATTAGTTCCTACAGCAGTCTCCAAATCAGAAGTTTTAGCAGAGGCCAGGGCCAAGGTAGTGAGTGTGTGGACTGTTGGTGCACACGTGTGTACAGAATTTGGAACCAAAACTGCAGCAGCAGAGTAGCTCAGCTAGCAACCCTTTTGCAGCAAGGGGGACCCTGATACATTTCATCATAGTAATTTCAGCTTACCTTGCTGAGTGGTTGAAGTAATTTTGAGTTTCAATCTTCCTGAGCCTGGAGGCATCCATGAAAATTCAGTTCACCCTCTGCTCGAGGCATTTAAAAGCGTGTCACCTGGAACTGGTGACTGGTTCACTTTCTGTTTCATTTGAATACCTGTCATATCTTCCTTCTGAGAAGTATTTTTTAACTCTTTATGCATCTGTCTCTTCATAATTTTAACCTTAAATTTCTTGAGATTCCTGATAAGAATGTCATATGAGACTGAGAAAAAGGAACTTCACTAAGATCCATGTGTATTAAACATATTACCTTCTTTTACTAACAAGGATATTCTTGACAAACAAGATAATTTAGACTGGTTTGATATGATCCAGTTTTGATAGGAACTTTATTATCTTCCAGGTACTTAGAAACAGGTTGCAGAATATTTTGTTTCCAGATTCTATCAAAATAGCATAACCATGTGTAAATCTTCTCCCTGAAAAAGTGATTCAGTTGCCTTTAGTCAATCTTGGGAGACCTTCTCTGCCCTCCATGATTTCTAAAGCCAGTTGCTGAAGATTAGTTCCATGAGTCCCTCAGACAGTTTGGTATGTTTTTAAGACCTTGACAACAGGTATAACTGTGAGTTAACCAAAATAATCTTGAATTTTTACTGTCTTCTGGCCTCTCTTCTCATCCACTTCCTGTAAACGTATGATGTGTTAAGTATGTTCTAGGTTAGTCTTTAATATTATTTTTAATTAATATCCTCCTTCTCTTTTCCTCTAGCTGAATAGCACTTTAGCTTAAGAAAAACTTCTTGCCCTTTCAAGTAGTCAGCATGTTACTGCAGCCCTCTTCTCTCAAAGCATGCCTAGCCCCTGGAGCAGCCTTGCTTCCATCTCTGCTTCATCAACTCTTCTTTCTTTTTTATTCTTCCTTATTTTTTAGCTTCCCTGGAAAGCTGTTTGTTCTTTCTCTTGCTATACTTTGCTTTATTTCCCTGTTTCTTTTATTACGGTGCTTTCAAACGTTCTTATTTAATATTATAAAACACAATGCATTTTTTTCCTCATGGCAGGTAACAAGACTAAACTATACTGTTACTGGGGGTCTGGTAATGTCTCTTCCTTGTACTCACACAAAACTTCATGGTAAACATAGAATATATTGGAGAGACTTTACTGAAGGAACATCTTAGCTGACCTAGCAAAGCTACTAATCTCATGATACATCCAGAATGGCAGAGAGAGCACATTCTTGGGAGCCCTATTCCTCAGAGAGAGGTAGAAATAGAGGGGCAGCATATAAAGAAACACTCCTGAGAGAAGGAACATGCAGAAAACCCATACTTAGGTTTCAGGGAAAGGTGCGCAGAGCATACTGTGGATCTAGAGGAATCATAGACAGCAATAAAATATCTAAAGCATAGGCATGGCTGAACTTGCATCACAAAGAAACCTGAAGTAATTTGAATATCTGTAAAACAGGAATAAGCAGGAACTAGTGAATTGTTTGCAATAAAACTTATGCAGGCATAGGCTATTTGAGGATGGAAAATCCTGAACAGATCAGAAAGGGGAAATCCTCAGATGCTGCAAATTGGTGTTGCTCTTTAGAGAGAATGGGATCTGTGGAGAGAGACACATAATAGTCTTGAAATGAAATCTTTCAGTGCAGCAGGTGCCACACGCAAAATTTGCACATTGTCTTCTATGTTGCCTGCTTCTAATATTGCCCCCTTATGGCCACAGAAATCAAAGTTTTCCCTTATCTTTCTCTATGTAAACAGGGTTTCTTCCTCGTGATTTAAGTGCCAGTTTAGTGCCAGTCAGAAAACAGACCAGCTTCCTGGAAAATTTCCTGTGTACATTTACATGTGTATTTTTTTCCAATTTCAGTGTTTTCTTCCTTCCCTGCAGACTAGGATTCATGTCCCAGAATGAATCTAGTTTAAGTAATCTACCTAGTTTAGATTAATTATAGTTCAGTTAGCAATGTCAAGCTTTTAATGGAAATTAGAAAAAGAAAAAAAACCCTGATGTATTTAGGAGAAGCTCTGCAGCGGGCTGCATGCAGGCAAAATTGCTAAAAGACAGCTAGAAGGCTTTAAGAAATATCTCTGGGCCTGAATGAATCAATTCTGTTCATTTGCAGTGAATTCACACCATCAGGAGTCTAATAAGGGGCAGTTTTTTAAGTGACTTCATAATGAAGTACTGCAGCAAGAGGCTAATAGGGAAAGCAGAGTGTGCTGCCTTAGCTTGCCCCAGCTGACATTTGGTAACACGGTATCTGCAGGAAGGTGCACTGGTTTCAGGTCAGGGAAGAAAAGCCTGAGTGGTTCTGGAATGATCTCTCTGCATTGACCTTCTCCTAAATAAGTGCTGTTGTTTAGCATGCAGGAGCAATAGAGGTATCCGTGATGCGCTCAGCTTACTGAGAAAAACAAAGACCCTTCCCTTCATAAAGCACTGTAAAATAATTTTTCTGACTGCTGGAAAAACGCATTGTGGGGCTCAGTTTTGTACTAAATTACGTTGTCGCAAAATGCGTCATGCCAAGTTTCAAGATAACACTAACTGCCAGGCTACTGTAGAACTGAACACAAAACTTGTAATGAATAATTTGTAAACATCCTTTCTTTCTAGTTTACTGGAAAAATCTCATGGCTTGACAAATGCCTCAAACAGGTACTGTTAATTTAGTCATTCTGTTCAGCCAGCAACATTGTCCAACAACTTTTGTTCTGATTCTAACACCTCCACCAGTAAAATTGTTCTATTTTTAATCCCTGAAAAGATTAAGGGTACTTTCAGATAAAGTCCATATTAATGCTTGTGTTTATCAGACTAATATTTGTTTCTGTAAGATACTTCTGCAACTTAGCTTAAGTGCTGTAAGAAGGTTTTTGCTGTAAACCCTTTACCAGACAACAAAAAATCCATTTAGCCAGCTAACCAACAGAAAAAGCCCGCAAACTTTTAATAATAAAACATGGTTAAATGAAATTAACTTAAAATACATATAGACAATAGAACATAGGATTCCCTCATTCTTGTACATGCATATTTTAAGGCATATTTTAATACTTTAGTGCACATAAACACATTTAGCAAGTCACACTGCATATTCTGCAAGAATTGTCTATTTCTGCCTATTAGACATGGCAAAACCAGCTTGCCTACACTCAAAGCATCCCTTTACATATCTGTGGTATTAAGAAGTTGTTTTGATGTGATCAGGTATCACTCACTGGAAGTAAGGGAGAAAAAGCAAGAATAACAATAGTAGCAAAGACAAGAGACACAAAACACAAAGGGAGAGTAGAGAGAAAGAAGATACCGGTGGAAAACACCATGTGCAGAACAAGGACCCAAATCATGACTCATTTCCTTTTGAATATAGGAACCCAAGCAGAGAGCAAACCTCAGTTTCATCACTTTATGCACTGATAGTGTTTGAAATACAGAGGAATATATTTCCTATATATGGGAATGTCCTCTCAGAGTCTCCTGAAAATTTCTTGCCTCTACTTTAGACTGTCTCTGAAATCTAAAGCCAGGTTTTCTGCCTGGAAGTGATGAATTTTTCATTTTATGCAGGTGATATTTGTTGTTTTATTTGTTTGTTGGTTTGGTTTTTTCTGTAACTCTAGATTATATCTACATTTGTGAGAAGTGTCTGGTGTGCTCTGTGAGAACACCATTATGTGTGAATGTGCTCAGTGTGCAATGGCTGTTATTAACACTGAGTGAACAACAAGTAATTTTAGTTCCCAGCAGCCATAACACTTTAGTGTTATGTATCTGAGTTCAGTACAGCCTTGCTTAAAGGACAACAGCCTTAAAATTTTCACACGAAATGGGACAGATAGGATTTGGAAAGAGCAGAAAAAATTGGTTTGAGAGAACAGCCTCCCAATATGTCATGGTGTTTGTATTCCTGTTCAAATCCACTTCTTTTTACCAGATGGACTGTCCTTGGAACATAAGGAAAGATGAGCATGGACATGTCCTTATACACAATTGTGTTGGATGCTAATCAGTAGCCAGCCAAATTGAAATAGATCTCTCAAACCTGGCCATTCTTCTCTGGCCAAAGAAATTCAATAGAAAGGATGGTCTAAACAAAATCTGATTCTGCACCTGAAATGCAAGCAATTTATCCCATAACTCAGTTTCTGATACTTTACCAAAACTCTGTACCAAATCCCTTCAGTCACAATATCCTTTCCTAGTTGCTCCCCCAATAGATATATGTCACTTCAGGGTACATTGTAAAATAATGAGCTAGCCTAAAGGAACAGTTTCCAAGAAAATACAGGAAGCTGATGATAGACAGCAAGTCAAGCCTCTATTGGCAGCAGCCCCCTGAGGTGCTCTGCAATCAGTTTGTCTTAAGGGCTGAGCTCTAAAGAAAACTTTCTAAGCTCTATGAGAAGTTTCCTTCTCCTCAGGTGACATCTTAGAAAACACTTCTTGGAGTGTGATGACAAAGGTTGTAGGGCCACACTGACCATAGGTTTGCAGCTTCAAGCCTATTTATAGCTGTCCTTGTGAGAGAGGTTTCCTGCACTTCACTAAGTTAAGATTTTCTTTTCACTAAGGTTGGGCTTTCCTTTCTTTGCTGATTCCCCACAACACATCAGGTACAGAATACATTACAATATTTAATTCTTCCCTTCGTTTGGTTCTAAAGCTCCATGGATATTTTATTTTAACAGTCAACCAATATCAAGTGAAGATCATTAATGAGCTTATACAAAATGCAGGAGGCAGTAGGCAATGGAAGAGCATCAACTTTCCCAGTCTCTAGCTCAGTCTACAGTGTTCACCCTTTAATTTGCCTCCTCGCTGTCAGAGAATCCTCTCATTGCTGTGTTCCTGGGTGAGCTTCCGTAGAATCATGTTGCTCAAAAATGTCAGCTCCTAAAATGGAATATCCCCTCCCCCATGAATAAAAAAGCCCTAAAAAGACAAGAGAGCAAGGACAGCTGGTAGCACAGCTGGCTGGATTGATGTCAGAGAAGAGTTCATTGTACATTTAATTTTCCAGAAATTTGCAAACACTGTGTCCAGGAATAGAAGAATCAGAGAAAGGTTGTCTCTGGAGATGATATGAATCTGAAACTCTGTAAGAAGATGAAGAAAATGTTATTTGAAGATGAGAGCATATTTCTGATTAAGTTTTTGAGAGAACCTGAGTTCCCTTAAATTGATCAAGAATTTCCAAAGCCTCTTATTATGGTGTCTTTGGAAAAGAGAGAAGGATAGGGAAAACAACAGTGATTTTGGAAAAGTAAATTAATCCTAATGCAATAACTTACTAACAGCATTGACTTTATAAACCTTGCCAATCTTTCTTGTCCATCCAATACCCTGAGTCTCTTGGTCATTGAGGTCTAGGTCTTATGCCTGTTATTTGTATTCTCACTTTCAGCTTCTTTATGAATTAAAGACTGAAGTCCTGTTTGGCTAAATGTGGATTGCACCTAAATTCAGAAGAAAAGCACTCTGTTTTGACATCTGGTTAGAAATAAGGGAGAGAGACAGAGGCAAAAAAAAAATAAAATGGAATAATATAGGCTTTTCACAGCTCAAGACCATCTTTTTGCCCTCCCTATGTGTGCAACATGTTCCAAGTCAATGTCTAGGTAACCTCTCCAGTGCTGGCCTTGAGCTAGTCAGCTCTGAGTGTGTTAATTTGAGTGGTCAAGTGTATTATTTTGGGATTAGCATTAGTTAAGCATATGTTTGTACACTGAAGCTTGCAAAACAGACAGATGAAACAAAGGATCAGAAATTACTGGTCGCTGTAAGAAACAGGAGCTCCACAAAACAATTTCGGGGATAACGTCTTGAATAATTCTGTAAAATGAATCTGAAAGCCCCAGGAGACTGATAGTGAAAGACAATTTCAGCTTAAGTTTTTAGAATTGTTTGCACATATTTTGTTTCTTTTGTTGTCTTTATTTGAATGTCTGTTTTCTGAAAATAGAGTTAGAAATAAGAAGTCATTATAAGACAAAGAACAATATAATCCCTTTTGTTCTGAATTTTTTTCTTAAATGAAATTTCAGCTGCACAGTCACATGTAAGGAAAATACTTATGTTGATGGTCAGTTCTTTAAAAAATGAGCAAACAAAAACCAAACAAATCCCAAAGTGAATTTAAGTAGACAATTTTGACTACCATAGAATTTAAATTCCTATTGTAAAGTCATGCCCAACACCTGTTTCATGGAGTGTGTTGCAATACACTGAACAGAAATGCAAGTGACTCTTGGGATTCATGCCTATTAGTGGGCTTAACTTCTTTTGCTTTTTGCTGAGCTGTTGCAATTTCATAGTTTTGTTAAGGTCTAGTGTAGTCTTCAAATGTGAAGATCAGTGGCAATGGGGATGTAATTTGGCTTCATCTTAAACAGTTCTATTGTTTAATATTTATAATTAATTGTGCTTCTGTTTGTGCAGTTCTTTATGGAATTGTTTTAGAATATCTTTGTGCTGTATTTGGTTTCAGTCAGAGTGCTGTAGCTCATTGTGACATTACATGTTTCTGTGGATATGCCTTGTTTTGTTCTACTTAATTGAGAGGTGGGTAATTTACAACCTCTGGGTCATCTATGGCTTGAAATTTTCTCTCACAGAGCCTGGCAGACCAGAATTTTAGCTGGTACCATAATGATAAATGACAATGAGTCTGATAGGTGTCAGGTTGTGTTGCCATAGCTGTGTCACTGAGAGTGTTCCTCCCATGGACTAAATCATCTGTCCCTTCTATCTGGTAAGGGAGCAATATGTTCAGCATACATGTCACTCTATCTTCCAATTGACATGGCACATGAACTTCCTGCAGATAGAGAAAGTGTCCAAAGAGTCTTATCCTATGGTAAGATTTGTCTCTGATGGTATGAAAGGATAAAAAATGTCAGGTAACTTCTGAAGGCAATACTGGCAGGGCGACAAGTGCTGGTGTTTATCCCCATGAAAAGCACAGGTAGGAATAGTCAAATCCTAGTAGCACCACAAGGAAAAGCAAAATGCTGCAACATTTCACCACTGTTTCACATACCCTCACATAGGCTGTGGTTGGAGTTAAATCAGCTCACTAGTTCACTAAATTTCCTGCCCTCTCACATTTTGTCTTTTTTCTTGCCCCTGTCTTCACATTCCTCCTTCCCAGCAAACCCACATAGGAGAAGCTGCCACCTCCACACAGGAGAAGCTGCCACGTCCACACAGGCTCCTATGTGAGTTTCAAGTCACAAGAGAGCAGTAAGAAAGAGCTCTCAGGACGTCTTCCCCCAAAATTATCCTATGAATAGGTATTTTTGGAGCAAGTATTGTGATAAGAACTGGGAGCCTTTGGCTCAGTCCTCACTGCCCAGGAAAAGAATGGTTATTGTTTTTTCTTCCCCAACAACTTCTAATCGTAGTAGCAGTTAAAACTTCAACAAATGTTTTGGAGCATAGAAAATCTCAAAAGAAATTAAAATATCACGGGTTGTTGAAAAAGGTAACTACCCCTAGCAGACAAATATTAGGACAGATTTAATAAATTTTATTTTCCTAACTACCATCAAAACACTTATTTTGTCTATTGCAACAATTCTAGAAGCTTCTTATCTCCTGGCTTTAGCCGTTGTCCTGATCTGAAACTCTTGGAAAGGCTGTCACCTCCCTTCTCCAATGGTCTTTTTTTTTCCACAGTGATTCTGCATTTTCCATTTGTGGGTTGCAAAGCAGAATTCTGTAACTATCTCTGTTCAGGGGATGAAAACAGACAATTTGCATTGCAAATCAGTTCCAAACTCCATTTTGTTAGCAGCACCCTTGGACTCCAAGTTATAAATAATTCCAACAATTCTAAACATCAAGAATGCTATGAATTATTAGCTTTTCATCAGAATAACATGTAGGAGCAACAGAAACAGAAGGTGTTTAGATAAGCACATTTCATAATTACTGCTTAGAAGTGTATAAATCAATTTGCTAACACATTTCTGGAAAAAAGGTTCCTTTTTTTAAAGATGTATTAAAATAATGGTAGCTTGATGGAAGGTTACATTCCATCTCCCTTTTAATAATACCTCTTAAGAAATTTAATTTCAGCTTCAAAGGGAGCTACATTAAATATCAATCCTGTATAAATGGATCTGACAAATTTATTTTATTCACTCCCCTCCCCCTAAAGAAATGAATCAATCATTTTGTTACTTTTCAGCTCATCCTACTCTTTCTTCTGCAAAGGTACATCCTTGAAATAATCAGGCTTCTGACAATCAGTTAATAAACAGACACTTAAATATTCTTTTCTTACAGCCTAATAGGCAGGCAATGAGGTTGAAAGACATTGCATAGTGCACATCATATTTGTTCCTTTTCTCAGATTAATCTAATAAACCTCCAAGCTATCTAGTACTTTTAAGGAGATTTATTTCAATTGTCAAAACCGCTAGTTAAAAAGAAAATATGGAAATTCAGTCATTTTGATGCAAAGTTTCTTGTGTTGGTAGGTCTGATCATTCTTTCTTGGGATAAGTCCCATTTAATTGGGTTCAAAACAGGGAAACATCACTATATCATTCCTCATGGGAGTGTCCATGAATAAGAATATTTTTTCCAAGGAATTTTAATTTTTACAAAGTTATTTTCATTAGACTGTTGTTGTTAGGAGGTGGTAGTGTAAGAGTGACGAAGAACAAATAGCCCATATTTATTTAAGAAATGGAAAATTATGTTTAAGGCCCATTTTTCAGTTCTTTGTAGCCTTCAAATGTTTAAAACACTTTGGTAGAAAGAGTAATTCAAGATGTCAAAGTAGCTGAAAATTTGGATCAAGTAAAAAAAGGATTTTCCAAAGGTAGATTGCACAAGACTCATTCAATAACTGCATTTGGTAAGGGAATTTCCCCTATAGGGAAGATAAGTGTTCTTACTTTTAAGAGAGCATTTTATGTGTTCCAAACATGGGGGGAAAAAATAGAGAAAGAAATGAGAATTTGAGGATCAGAAAATTAGTGTGATGAAGGAATAATAAAATATAAAATAAGAAATAAGATGAAGAAGCAGTGTTGAAAGAAGGTAGATGTAGCTTGAAAAAGGTAGCTAATAAAGTTCATAAAGGTCACATTTTGGAATTGATTTTTCCTAATTTTTTTCAATAATAACCTTGTATTAACACACTCCCAGTTCTTAGGCCAATAAACTGATGAAATGAAGATGGAAAGTATTGTTAACACGGATGGTCAGGTTATCCTACAGAAAGAACTCAAGGGCTAGAGTCTTAATGCTGGGATGAAATCAAGAATACCAAATGAATATTACATATATATATATATATATATATACACACATATATGTATGTATGTATGTATTTGAAACTAAAAATTAGTTTAAAAACTGACTTTGTCAGCTGGAAACAACACAATGAGGACATGAATACATTCACGAGTCAAGTATGACTGTTCACCAAGGCAGTGCTTCACATTAAAAACTTAACACAATCCTAGGAAGTACTGAGCTAGGTTTCAATGCTCTTATACAGAGGTTGTTATTAAGTCCAAGAAATAGGAGTAGTTAACAAAGTTTTCCTTTTTTTGCCTGTGCAATAAAAATAGACTGGGACTTTTTTTCCTTCTTTCTTTCTGTGACTCGACAGGTGAAATGAGCTGTCTCACTGAGGATCCTTCACAGCTGAATTCACAACTGTTGACCCTGTGAAGGGAAAGGATTGTGTGAGGGTTTTTGTGTTAAACTAAATTTTCCTGCCTTGTATGATATATTTCACTATTACAAGTGAGATATCCTCAGAGGAGGAGAAAAAAAAGGTCTCGTCTGCCATTTTTTGTCCTCTGGCTATAGTGTCCTATTATTAAATCTCCCCACAGATATCTGGCTATGGTTTACCACTAATATTTACAGGTGCCTATAAAATAGGATTAAGAGTAATATTTCAGACTATTCATCTTCAACAATGTATTGTCCTGAGTCTCCCTGACATCGCCTATGGCATTAAGAAACAATCAACTTAAAATTGAGATTGGCAGGAAAAGCAATGTCATACTGCCTGTGGGGTTATTTGTTCAGTATTATTATTCCATTGAAGGCTGGAATGCAATTGGATTAGACCTGTTTCCAGTCAACCAAATCTGAAGTACAGTTTGTGAATTGCAAGGCTCCAGTTCAGCTTTGAGCTGTATGGTTTTTTTGAAAGGCTTCTTGGGGAAACTGCAAGATACAGATAGGAATAATTAAAACTTGTGTCTAAGTCACTTAGAAGTGTCCATAATGGAGTTGCTCCAAATGTTAAGATTATCTTTAAATTATCTCTCAGAAACTTATCATGCAGTAACAGCCTCTTCTCTCCCTCAATGCTTAGAAAGAGCTCTTGAAAAAATGCATCACTCTAGAGGAAATAAACTGTATATACATATATGTATCTTCTGGCAGTGTACCTTGGCACTCTTAAAATGCATTCATTTTCATAGAGCCCTTCTGAGTCAGAGACAGAGGAATAACACATCCAAGATATTGCTTACAAAGCTTCTGTTGTGCACTTGCTAAGTCATGGTGCTACTTTGGTCAAAGACCTATCCCGTTTTGACAGTCTGACAGCATTCTGCCTTTCTCTACCACTCTGCACAGCCATGCTGACATTTCCTGATGAAAATTGCATCAGTGGAATTGAGAGCACCATACTCTTCCCACAGACACCACCAGTTGTTCCCTCTTTGATGTGCTGAAAACACTTCATTTTTCCTGCCTGACCAAAACAAAATTGCTGCCTTTCCTTTTTCAGCAGCAGGTAGACTGAGAACCACATGGTGCTTTGGGTACTGCCTTTGAAAGAGGTGATCCAACCACCACACATGGTGAGCACATGGAGCTAAATCAAGAATACTATAATTTGACAATGTGAATGTACCTGGCACATCACAGTCAGTCACCTAAGATCATAGAATCAATTTAGAGAGCTAGTGCTTGTCTCAAAAAACCAGGCTACTGCTCAAGCTACAGGACTGCTCTTCCTCTTATGAGTCAGCTTTTATACAAAAATCATCTTTTTGTGGACTAGGTTTTAGTTTTCTCCCTTTCTCCTTTGCCGTGGGCAGAAGTGGACCCCTGTTTTTCTCAGGTTTAAGAGCAAAGAAAGGCCATTAATTTCCCCAAAGATTGTAGCTCAGTGGTACAAGCAGTGAACCTGATTTTCAAAGGCTTCATCACTAGTATTGACTGCCTGCAAGCAGCAGTCAAAATCAGTGTTCTTTCTTGTCATCTGTATCATAAAAAAGGCACTACAGAGAAAATTGTAACTGTTCTCTGCAGGTGTGGAAATAATGAAACTGGGTACTACCCTTCGAAAAAGGGACATTTTTCCCTAGGAATCCAGTTCCCACCATGTTTGTCAAAGGGCAGTATGTGATAATGACATTTCCTGTGGAAACCACAAAGTCAGAGCAACTATAGAACAAGAATTTAAGCTCACTTCATATCAGACTTTGCTGGTGGACTTGGTTTGGTTTGGTTTTGTGTTTTGGGGTTTTTTAATTTGAGCTCAGCAGAATACATGATATTTTATTTGACTGTCATTCAGAGCAAATCAACAAACATCATGATGCCTTCACAAGAGGAGGGAAATGGTGGAGATTCTAGTATGTATGTATGTATTCTAGTATGTATGTATGTATTCTAGTATGTATGTTTACAGGTCATGGTGTCATTTTCAGACAGAAGGCTTTGCTTCTCTCCTGTCACATAACTTTTTTTAGTTTAAACTTCGTGGTGCCTCAGCTCACCAATTTCTCAAGTATTAAGCAAGTCATGTGTGTGCATCTGTGCATGTGTCTGTGTATACATTTATATGTATATAACCTCACATACCTGTGTGTATATGCAGATACAGGTGTGTTCCCATATTTATTTACACTTCTGAGGTAGAGACTGTGGCCTACTAAGAATATACCAATAGTATTTTTAATACAGTGCTTTCTACAAGGTCCTTTCAAAGTTTCTATGGCTTTCAAATGCTACTCTGAAGCACAAATGAATGTTTTGAGATGGTTTTCGTAAAACTGCTTCTTGAATATGCTGTGTCAATTAGAGGTTAATAGCAATGGGTTTAGGATGTGGCATTCTCAGTGGGTAGAAAGAGGATCTGAGTCTCCAGCACTGTTTTGTGGGTAATTTTAACTGTAATAGTGAGTGCATCTGGAGAAATTGGATCTCCTGATAGCCTGAATCTTGGCTTTGTCTGGGACTGTCTTCATCCAGAGTTTTGTGAGGATGAACCAGGCAGTCACTCAGTCCTGGGATTGAGGCCAGATGTTGCCTGAATAGTTTTACAGAAAAGGTACGTCTATCCTTCATACTGGGTGATCCCCATTTTATACGGTTGCTCTTCCCTCAGGAAGGGTCATGGCACTGCCATGATCACTGCAGTCAGAGAAGCACTAACCTGCTGAGTTCAGTCATGTGTCTTCCTGAGAATGAAAGACCAGAGCACTGAGAGGGCAAGTAAAATTTCTTTCAAGATTAACATTACTTTTAGCAGGTCAGCCTCTTCTTTGAGAGAAAACTTTAGACTTTGCCCCTTCCCAGATAAAAAGTGCATTCCTGTGTCCTTACTCAGTGGGACCATGCAGGTTTTCTTGCTCCTGAAGGCAAAGGACAAAGATCTGATGCTTACCACAGGCGTGGAGTGCACATCCCTGCTTCTTGGGTGCTGATACCTTGGGACATCAGCCTCAACTGTATTGCAGCACAAATGTTAATAATGTATGCCTAGAGTCTGAACAAGGGTCAATGGTGAAATGCAGAAAGAAGAGTTTAACTTGCATCAAAGCTCAAGGGCTTCAATAATTACAATTGTAAGAATCCCTAAACTTACTTAATTTTGGGGGGTTTTTATTGTTGTGGGTTGTTTTTTTTTAATAAGAACTAGAAAAACAGAAGAAAGACTAGTCTGATAATATCTACATGCAGTTTTAGGCAGTGACAGTTATTGGTCTGTTTCTCAAGACTTTTTCAACCCTTCAATATTATTTCAGAAATACGATAGAAACATCATTTTCAAAGAGAGAAAATGAAATAAATGTACACAGATTTGCTAGTTCAAGTATAATTTCATTATGTACTTCCAAATGCAGATTTAAAATACTTAGATAGAGATGGATGGCCACATTAGACATATATGACAAGTAGACAGATAATTAGTAACAATTACTGTAGTATAGCAATGAACATTTTAGCCAGGCACTGTGTGCCAGTTTTGCAGATGAAGTCCTGAACTTGCTTTAGAAAAGTAGTTTTCTTGTTCCCTTTCCCCTGCTTCCACTCTTGCCCTCCAGCTTAGAACCAATGGGCATGAAAGGATATTCTTTTTCTGAAAAGAAACCAGAGCAGTTTCATTCTTGAAGCTACTCGGAAGTAAACATTTAAGATTTAGACTGTGTTTACCTTGAGAACTAGTAGTTAACACAGTTTAAAGCTTGAAGTAGAAACCAAAATTAAATGTACTGCTTAAAGGATTAGACAATCATCTTCCTGTACAAACAACATAAACAAGGAAATTGTATTAGCTCTTAATGTAATTATCTGAACCCAAGAGTTTATGAATAAAACCCTTTTATGCATTTCTCAAAAAAAAAAACAAAACACAACAAAAAAAAAAACACCCAGGGCAATCTCAAGAGGACTTAGAACTTGACAATTTGCATGAATTTCTAATGAGGTAAAATTCATTGAACTGATTAAATGAAATTCTTCCTATTACTTCATCCTCACAACTGCTGCTCAGAAAAGACAACAGCCCTACTTACTTCCACACTGACAAAAACCTGCAAAAAGAACAAAAAATTCATAACCACATCGTGACCTCAATTTTTCCCCCTTTCTGCTAAGCTACATAATATCTGAAATTTAATTTCTTTATTTCTCCTTCAGAGGAGCACAACCTTGGGAACATTTCAAGATAGATAGACATACCAGGGACCTGATCCAAAGGCCACTGAAGTCAAAGAGAATTTCCAAATATTTCAATGACTTAGCATCAGAAAAACATTTCATGATATTTCTTCACTTGTAAAATAGCATTATTCATTAATTGTTATGAATAGATTTATTTGAAGAGGATTATGTAGAATATGAAATTATAAATAGGCAGGTTCAGAGATGTGATTTTTAAGTAAATATAGAATTACAGCTAGTCTAATTCAGAAATTGGATTTGTCCTCCCACCTAAAATTCTAATATTTTGATTTATGTTTAATCCTAATTGTGTAGAAATGACGAAGCATAAAACTTCTGCCTGGAACAAAATTTTTTGAACTTAATTCCATTTAGAAATGTTTAATGTTTGTTTCAAGCAGGTCCAAAATTAAGTTGTCTTAGCTATAAAAGTGCAGTATGTGAGGAAATCTCAACAGCAGTGACTGCTCATGAGACAGGTAGCGTGGCCATAAAATCGGTTCCATGAAGGACAATGTGAGAAGCATTTATGTGCAAAACCATTTCCATTAGCTTAGGCAAATTTACCCCATATAAAAAAATGGTTTGCTTCCATTTGGCTTTCCTGTTCAAGGGGAAAATTGAAAATAATTGTAACTAATAACATTGTCCAAAATTAAATAGCCATTTTGCAGAAGCCAGCATTTATAATGAACTAATTATTCCTATAATCCATAGGCCTAACAAGGAGCTTTATATTTGATTGTATTACATTGGATTTCCTCCTATATCCTCTAAACCCCATGTCCTTCCCCAGCCAGTGGCTTTATTTCCTGGAAGACTACTTGAATGCCCTTCATTTCCCTGGTTGATATGAAAAAAACTACCTGTACAAAACATATTTGAAGGGATGTTCAGTGCCCACACACTTTTCCCTTAAGGGCATTCTTGACCTGCACCCTAAAGGAAAGCTGAGTGTAGGAGTCCTATGTCTTATTGAATTAAGTTGAAGTTGGCCAGCTCATCAAAACTTAGGTAGGAACAGCAGAAACAGATGCTCTGTCATATAACCTTACTAATCCAATAACTCTTACCACGTTTGAGGATCTTGAGTGAAAAACAGACTTTGGCAAAAAATTCCTAATCCAACAAGATAGGATTATCCACTGTTATCTACTGGCTTCAGAATGGACACATTACTTATCAGGAAATACAGAAGTGAAGAGCAGCCCTGTAAATCAAAATAATGCTGAAACAATATCATTGTCTTAGACAGGGTTCCTTCCTCAGCAAAATAGTCTGGAAACTGCATGAGTTCCAATTGCAGAGAGACTGATGGTCATTTTATTTAACTAGACAGTTGTTGAGCTACCATTGCCTAACGTATTGCTTTTGTAAGGTGCTTGGAGTAGGAGTGAACCAAGGCCCGCTCTTATTTTATAGGGTTGCAGATGTTTATTGTGCATCGCTAGGTACAAACATCATATTTCAGGGAACCAACAGTAGCCCAGTGGTTTGTGAACATTTATGTAAGAAGAAATAAAGTTACAGAAGCACATTTTGCTTTTACAGTCCAGACTTGTATATTTGACTGTGGGCAGTCAACATGACGTAAACAAATTCTTCAAATTTGCTCCCATTTCCAGTCTATTATTCCCCTTCATGGAATATAGTAGACTTGAATCAGCCTAAAGAGGTTTCTTCTGCATCTCTGCAGAAGAAGAGAAACAGAAAAAAAAAAAGAGTAAATTACTCTCAGGGTGGTGAAGTGGGGCCAGAGGCTGCTGCTACATCTTGAGTGAGAGGGGACAGATGTAGTGGTCGCTTAATGCCAACAACCTCGCTCCATCTACCTAAATTTCCTGCACTGACCCAAACTGGGAAAATACCCAAGTAGAGGTGTAGACAATGGAGGCAGGTGGGTTTGGCTCAGCAGGAAGGAGGATATTGGAGCAAGAGAAGCAGGGATTAGAAACTATGCCAGGAACAGCTTAGTCAGCCATGATGTCTGACACTAAACAGAGGGTTTGTTTCCACTGTCATGTCTCTTGCAAGGTGAGAGAGGAGCTAGGCAGAGCTCAACTATTACACAGCAATCCCTTGAGTCTTGAGACTGATGTAGTTGCCCTGTTCCTCCACTCCCACATGGGATCTGTAAAGCTCATTAACATAAGCCCAAATACAAGGACTGAAAATACAGGAAAGCACCTACCATTCCCAGGCAAGACACCTGGCATGCATTTGGCCTGAGCCAGTCAAGTAACAACCAGCAACTTGCTCAATTGCTATGCAGAGCTCAGATCCTCACCCAAGAGGGACAACGTGTTACACTTCACCCCTTCGTAACAATTCAATTCAGCTCACAAGATGGAGCTTTAAATAGACTTGACATGGTTATTGCATGGAGGTGAATGTCTCCCTCTTATTTATTAACCCTTTGGAATTTCATAAACTTGATTTTGAAAATATCATGTTAAGAAGCCTCTTGTTATGGCTCATTGCAGATTATTAGATACTCCATAGGCACATTACAGAACAACAAATACAGCGCACAAATACAGTAACACTGGCTATTGCCAAGCAGAGTCGGGGAAGCATTCTATATGTCCTGGGTACAGCCTGAAGGCTTCTCATAATCTCATATTTAGCTTGGTTGGGGACAGATACTTTTTCTTCCAGTGAAAATCAGTTTCATCAAGTGAAAGAACTATTAAACAAGTTTCCATTCCAATGAGTAATGACTAATTAAAAGCATTACAAGCAGGGTGTAATTCCAACTGCTAAACTTGGCATTGAAGTAATTTTATGCTCTATGGCAACTATTGTGTGAGAACAGTAATTGTACATCTGAAGGAAATAAATACATATATTTTAGCAGCACAGGAATCTTCCCCAGTTGCAATGGCACTAGCTTTTAATTAGCATCACAAATTGGATTCCAATAGGCAGAACACAAGAGAGGCAAAATAAAATCAAATGAAGAAACCAAGTGGAGTCCATTAGAATGGAAGTGCGTTAAATCACAAAAGATGAATCAGCTTCCAGCTTTGATGGACACACGTAAATATTTGCAAAGATTGAGCTCTGAGAAAAAGCAGAAAGAAGCATGCACACTCCTGTTTTTGGTTTGCAAAGTGCTAACCTGAGCAATTATATTAAACTTCCCATATTTAATGCTTTGGGGTCCTTTCTTGCTTTTCTGCAGAAACATATAACGGATTAAATCAGTGAAATCCTGTCACTACCTACTGATAAAGATGATGGGTCTGATAGGTGGAAAGAATTTCTTGTGTGATTTTTATTCATGATACAGAGTAACAAATTCCATCTGGTGATTTCTCTGCTCTCCCACTCCATTTAAGCATGACCCTGCCAGTTTAATAAACATATCTTGTTGAAAAAAAACCTGAACTTGATTTAAAATTTTAAAGTGATGGAGTATCTGCTTTATTCCATGGTAAATTGTGCAAATGATTAGTGATCATGTCTGTTAAAGAAAAAAAAAAATCAAACTCTATTGTGACAGTGAATTTGTCTGGCTTTCACTGCTGATTTCCAAGTTTTATTCTTCCTTTTCCAGGGCTTCTTAGAAGTTTCTCGAGTATGAGAAATATCATTTCTGTATGTGTCTCAATTTGTTATGTGCTTATTATGTGGCCTAGCACTCAGATGTACCAAAACAACAAAAACATTTAAGGGAATCTAGCTGCTCTAGCAGTTCTGATCAGTCTGAAGAGCAGACAGACCCCTTTAGAACTAAACTTGTGATTTTACTAAGGGGGAAAAAAATATATCAAGTTGGTTTTTTTTTCATCTTCAATGAACTTATTCTCAAACTAACAACTGTTTCCGAACTGAAATTTTTCTCATGCTCATATTTCTGCTATTGGATTTCCCTACAGTTTCAGCTGAGAATATCAATTATTACAGCTAAGAATATGAATTCTTTTGTCAATTCTTTTAAAATCCTTGAAAGCAAATATTCAAAGTGAGGAGAATGAAGCAAGGATGAAGCATTAGGATTTTGCTCGTCTCTTAATGGGTCTCCCAGAGATATCATCGATAACCTTGGATTGATCATGTAACCCCCTTGTCTCATCTGGTGTGTGAAGGCAATAATTTTTCACTACATCCTGAAGCTGAAATGGAAACATTTCTGTAATTAATCCAGAGCTATATATTAATAAGACTGGTAAGAGAATCTAATCAGAGATGCATGAATATTTCAGATTCAAATGAAAAAGCAGTTACTATTTTATACACTGCATTATTTACAAACTCTTTAAACTGTAGTTTGTTTATAGTCTCGATAATTCTAATGCAAATGGTGTAAGTTTGGCTAACCATTCATATTTACTGGCAAGTCTTGGAGAGGATATTTTTCTACTTGCAATGGATTAGGTGTGGAAAGCAACTGGAGAGCTACTAACTAAAGTAGCTCAGATGCAGCAGGACAGCATGTCTTAAGCCAAGTGTCTTGTCTGAACTAGGCCAAACAAGGCCATGAATTTGAATTTCCCCTATCCTGACTTAAAATTCTCTCACAAATCCTAGAAACCTCCATGTCCAAACTGAAATTAATAACCTCACACAAAGTTTTAACTTCTGTGACTTTGCACAACTAGAAAAATACTTCTGATGGAAATTTCCAACTAGCTGTATCTATAGACATTCAACTCCATTCTTGTTCAGAGCTTCCCTCTATCTAAAGGAAATTAAAAATTATACAAAACCAGATTTTTATTCCTTTAAAGATAACTGACGGAAAAAGGAGAAAAATCTACTTTTGAATGGTTTTTTTAGCAATATTCACATTTTGTCAAGCTCATACTGTATTGTAAGAGGATTCTCACGTTATCAGTATCAAATAATTCACATCCTTGTTCAGCACAAGTAGTGAAGAGTACTGTCTATAAATCCCTTTGGATTAACACATGGCTTTGAGCATGCAGTAAATCTTTTCCTCTATCCCATCACCTCCTAATCTGCTAAAAGTCTTCCAAAAGATCAGAACCATTAAGATGTCATTTTATAATGGAGGAATTATAGCCTAATTTAACAAACCTTGTCCTGAGGTCTATAAACTAGGATTCAAATGTGAGAAAGAAATCCTGTGCTGAGTTCAATCCCTGCTTGAGATTTGTTGCCATGAGAGCCCATTCACTGGCTGACTAGCTGCCAGCCTTGCAAACTGGCTAAATTTCCTTACCAGATTTGAGCTGTTCTGTTTCAATAACTGTTGTTCCTTGTCTTATTGCATTTTTTTCAACGAGTAACACAAAATGTGGAATTTGCAAGGAGATTCCACATTTTTATTATTATTATTCCCCGTGCACGTTGTATCTTTACTGTCTCTACCTGTTTCAGTGTCCAAAACTTCTACACAAAGGTTTGTAATTCTAAAAATGGTGGTTAAACCATCAGCAGTCAGCCTTCTGTCTTAGAAATTCATAAATCTGACCTTTCTTCTAGCACTCTGTCACTTGAGGAAAAGGAAGTACTTCAGTTCATATAAATGTATGTGTATGGCATACAGTGCTGGCTGAGCCCCAGATGCATTTAACGTGTGCAGCACTCCTTAAAAGTAATGAACAAGGCTCATACATATTTTTATATTCGATGATTTTTGTGCAGTCTTTATCTCAGTCCACCTCTCCTTACTATTAGAATTGGTTCAATGGATGAGAGTGCAATTAGGTTGAAGGTGTTATTGGGTAGTAAGGGGACTAGCAAGCCCCTGAGGAGCTTAGAAAAACAGATTGCTTCAATATTCCTTTCTTATAGACACAATTTTCATGTACACTGGCATGTAGTCTGGCAATTGGTCAGGTTTCCATGGAAATTATGGAAATTGGACCAGAAATATCTGCTTATCAAGTCTGATTTCTTGTCATTTACAGATGTCTTTGCCTAAGGTGGCAAAACAGTAAAGACTGCCCTTTTCTTTTCTCCCTCTGAGCTCCTGTTTGGTATCACCCTCATCTTTTGGGAACCTGAAAGAAATAGGTGCATGTGTGAGAGGACAGTCTGCTTGTGGAAAATAAATCCTCTAGTGGCTTCATGAAGGACTGGGTCATAGTTGTAGTACTGCTTAGCAAATCAAGGAGTGACTCAGTTCAGCCCTAAGCATCAGTGGTGTGGCAGAGGCAATTTCAAATGTCTTCTCTTTATGATGGTAGCTTTTTTGTATGAAAATTTATTGCCCATGCTCAAAACCTCCATGACTGTAAGCTGTGGTAAGGATCATATATTATTAGTCCCTTTTCAGATTACAGCTACTGTGTTTGACTAGCTGGCCTCCTGTGAGACAACAGCAAATTATTACACAAGCCAATAGCACAGCAAGGCTCTCCTCTTAATATCTTCTGAATTTCCTAGCGATTAATGTCACTGACTAACCTCTTTATTGCAGTTTAATCTATCTTTAGATTTATAATAAAAACTTCTATAAACAAAGGCAGAAAGTGCTAGGGCACTTATGTCCTGGTGACATACCTTTCCTTCAGTGCCTTGCACTGGATGACACTGAATCCTTCTGTACTAGAACACAGGTAACTGAGGTGTCCAATACAGGCCAAGCAAAGTAATCATCACAGGAAATTAAAGAAGGGAATGCAAACCAGAACCAGGTTCTGAGCTTGGGAGCAATGGCATGGTTAAGTGTATGTGAGTGGGCAGCAAAAAGTGTAATGAGGGGCATGATGCAAAATTCCATCTACTCGGGAAAAACTGACAGGGACTGAAATTGAAGTTTATGGATCAAGTCACAGTAGTCTCCTGCCATGTGGCTCTGAGTTCATGCTTTTATTGTTGATGTCTGAGCCATTAATGAGAAGTACTCAGTGCAGCTGTCTGGCATTGCTTCATGAAAAGCCATTTACATGAGGCAAAAGTACACGTGTCATGCAATAGAATGCTTATAATGTCATGCAATAAAATGCTTATACTCATAAATATACTTATCTAAAAATATATATAATTGTAAAATAAACATTACAACAACAGGTATTTTCATACAATTCTATTGAAAAAGTGCCACTACATTGTAGGGTAATTTCACCTGGTGTCTGGCACAATGTTAATAAATTTAACTATTGGGAACTACTTCCAACTACCTTATAGGCATACGTGTGTTTCAAATCTTGTTTCCCAACACCAAGTATCCTCAGGAAGAGATTTCAAAGGCATTCAACCACTGTGTTCAAACAGGACTCACTCTTGTGATGGAGTTGTAAGCTTGATTCCATGTACTTAACTGTAACTACATGAGTAATTTCATTGCCTTCAAAAAGCACTTCCATATTTTTCCTATTTCTTCAAATATCTTATAAATTTTAAAAATCTATTGGAGTGCAGATACTTTCTTCAACTTGATTCATCTTCAAAACACTTATGTGTATCTGCCCTTCCCTCACTACCACTCTTAGTCCTGCAGATATCCACTCATACATTAGATGGACATGGCTAAGTGAGTAACTGCTGCAAAGATGTTTTAGCATGAGGTACCCCTTCTGCTCCACACTTCCTTCCTGCATCTCAGGATCTGAATAATTCTTGTGTATTATCCTAGACTGGAAAAAAAAAATAAGGTTAACTACAAAATAATAAAAACACAAACAAATGGGTTAAGCCAAGTGCAGTTAAAATCTAGCATTTGCATTTGATTTCTTGAATTGTTGACAAACACTAATTGTACTTCCCCTTCAGCAATGAGATACTGCCTTTCAGTGAAAAGTACCCATTTGAGTTCTTGGGTTGCCTGCATCAGTCATCCTTTAGCTTTTATTAGGCAAGTGAAATAATTTAGTTTAGCCATGTCTGAAGGCTATTTATGCTATCCTGCATGACTTTAAACATCATCACATTAGAAGTGTTCACACAGTCAAACCTTTTGAGGGTTTATAAATTTTTAGAAGTGGGCAAAAGCAAAGCTTCTCATGAATTCAGACTGATATGGAGTAACTCAGTGAAATGTGGTGTCTTCTAATGTACAAGTGGCAAAACAAGAGTTGACCTTAGATGTTATTTCTAAGTCTGTCCTGTAAACTGTGCACCATTTACTAGCTATGGAAAGATCTTACCAGACTAGAGAAAAAAGTTGTTTTACCGCCCTTTATTTGTAGGAGAAACCCAAAATAGGCTACGATTGCAGGTTATATTGAGGGCTGGTTGGAATTACAGAGCATGGGAGACATCCTTGCTGATCTTCAAGCATAGGTGCCTCCCAGGTGAATGCATGTTGCCAGCTGTTGCATGCCCCAGCAAAAGTGCACTAGTCCTTTGGCAGCCATGGAATCTATTCAAGGACCAGGAGGATGGCTGGCAATTGCATGCAAGTAAGGGCCTTTAAATTGGAATTCAAAAGAGTGACTCAGTACTTTTGCTCCTGAAAGCCACCCACTTTCTCTTCATCTTCAAATCAGGTTCTAGGTCTTGAGAAACCTGATTCTTTTCCAATCCCTTGGGTCTTAGCATGGCCAGGATTATCATGAGGAAAGACCATGATACTAGTTCAACTGCCCGGTACAGAAATCAACAAACACTTAACATTTACATCACAGTACAATGAACTGGCTTTCCACAATGTCTAAAAGAGGTCCAGCTTTGGTCTGAATGTGAACTAGAGGTGTTGGATTACTAAGAGTGATATGACTTCTCCTATAACAAATGATCACCTTGCTGTTTCACTTAAGAATCTTTAAATCGCTGTGGAAATCCTTTTATTTTTCTTTTATCCAACAAAAGCAAGTGAAGCACAAGATGCCAAATGAACACCAGGCTGCTGTAATAAAAATAGCATCATAAGGGGCAATGCTATTGCTGAACTCTCAGGTATGCAAGAAAGGAATTATAAAGACAATATTCCTCTCTCATTACATCTTAGCAAGTCACACAGTGCTTAGCTTGCAGGCTCTTTCTGATCACAGCACACCAGCTCCACCTCAGAAACCTGAACTTTAATTGAGAGGAAATCTGACATTCTGCAATGGAGATAGGTAACCCAAGAGAACTGCAATCTTCCAGCTCAACCATATAGGTGGGACATTTCTCTCCATGATGTTCCTTGTTCTTTTTCTGACTTTTGAAGATTGATGATTGGTGGATTTTTGGTTTGCTTTTTTCTCTCTGAGTCAGAAACATTTGAGACATGAAAAATTTTACATTCTGACAGCATTTTCTTCCCCCTTCAGTGGTACTGACTATAAGCAGAAATGAAAGCTACACATCCCTGTGAAGGGTTTTCAAATGAGGATATTATATTACGTGGCAGGAGTGCCAACAGGCTGTGCAAGAGGTAACAATGGCCAGATCTGGAACAAAACAGGTCTTTGAGGTCATGGAATTCCTTTTGTGCTTTCTCACAGAACTGAGGGTGGGACAGTCTGAGTTTTGCATATTGTGGAGCTCAGGAGTGGATGTTCATGGCTTAGGAATCTCTCTAATCATCAGCTCTTTCAAACATAAGCTTTCCATATCCTTGACCACTGGAGCAAGATGCCTGGAAACAAAACACCAAGTGCTTTTGAGGAGTACAGCACTCATAGACTAAGCCCTCATGAACTGGCTGTCTGCTTTACTCTATCTCACTTAAGGTCCAAGGAGAGGAGTAAACCCGAGAACAATTTTTGCAGCAAGAAGAGAAAGCTAAGGGATTGAGCCATTCCTAAAACTATAAATTCTCTGTGTGCAAAGTAATATTTTATAATTAAGACAGACACCATTTCTCTCAGTGCACAGTGAAAATTCAAGGGAGGCAACATTCACATCACAGCTGACTGGCAATCTTTAAACAAATGCATCTAAAAGATAAAGACAGGAGTTTGTAATACTCTTCTTAGCAGTACGAAGAGTAGAATCTGATCCTGTTTTCACAGCAGGAATTTGTTCAGGGTTCTGTTTAATTATTGTCAGGAGCTGCGGGATTGTTCTCCCAGAGAATTAGCAAAAGAAATGTCACAGCTGGGGAGTCACATTGAGAATTCAATTAGGCTCCTTTCAGCACTCTAGTCTTGAAAATGTACATTTGCCATAATAAACATAGAATGACTGAGAACAGATTAGATGACATAAGAAAACTGGATTTCCTTTTCCTGTTGAGACAGTTGCAGATCTGTAAGCTTACTTTTTATTAGTCTTTGAGAAGCACCCTAAAATAAAGAGTATAGCCCTTCCCTGCACCTCTAGCTTCCTAACTGAGGAATTCAGTGTTGTATTGGGTTTGCATAGCATAGTTTTTGGAGTGGGACTGGGGAGGACAGACTACAGGGATGGGTTCTATAGGAAGCTGCTGGAGGCTCTTAACATAGAGTTGCAACCATATGACACCCATACTGCAAAAGTCAGAGGAGAAGTTGCATTATATCACAGTAGATATAGTCCAGAAGGTGAAAACTCCCACTTGAAAAGAACTTGACATGAGACAAGTCCCTTGTGACCTTGGCGGAGCTTTGAAATATTCTGGATTGTCATTCCTTGACTGGAAACTTCCCTTAATGCATTAGTACAGCTCAACTAATCAAAATATTTACCCCCTGCAAGTATGAAAATTCAATGCTTTTTTTTTTTTTTAACATGTTAAGTTCAAAAAAAAGAAACCAAATAATTTTGTGGACGAAAATGATTACTTATAGAACTTTGTCCATCAAAATTTATTTTGTTTGAAATTTCCAGCAAGTTCCATTACTCCAGCTCATGCATTAGACTTTCACCTAAGCCTTGCTCAGCAGCTGTAAGGTTGTAAATTAACTACAAGTTCACCTTGGAGAAGGTCCCATTACTAGTTTTGTTCTCTCACTGTTTTGTTAGGGAAAGTATTTTGAACCAATCCTAAGTGGCACAAAATCAGTATAACTCTAGCTGGGATCCCTGGACCATGTGGGGTTGGTCCTTCTGTCATATATGATACTTTTTGCTCTAAATTCTTCACAGAAATTTGTTTTCACTTGTTTCTCTTTTGCAGGAACAATAGCATCAACTAAGTGCCTTTACCAGAACATTTTAGTGCATTTAGGCTAAATCCTTGGTCTCCTGGTAGTACCACAGATGAAAGCAATGTGCCCACAGAGCATGAAGGCATTTGCTGGGATCCTCCCTCTTATCTCTTGTTTCTTTTATTTAAAGTTTGGAGTATTGTCCTAGATGCCAAGAATCTAAGCAGCTGGGATATCAGCATTGCAATGCTTATACTCAGTCGTAGCATACTCCTCATTGTTACATGACTGCTTCTTGTTGATCAAGACTTGATCATGAGGATGGATAAATAATCTCTGTGAGTTTTTTTGTTTGTTTTGATTTTTTTTTTTGTGATTCTAGGGTACTTTCTGCTTCCTCTTGACTTCACTTTTTTTTTTTTTTGTTTGTTTGTTTCCTTTTCTTTTTTCCCCTACTTTTCTTCTTTCATGTCTTGGCATTATTCTGTATAAATCATATTAACTATAACAGAAATATAAATCTCTGGTTCAGGCTAGTTACTCTCTGTTTTGGTGGCTGAAAAGAAATGCAAAGTCACACAACACGCCAATTACACTTTACGAATGAGAGGGAGGTTGAAAAGTGGCTACTGAGGGCGGTGGGAAAAGAAAGGTAAATCCTCTAAAAAACGGAGCCTAACAACTGCATTTAAAGGCTCCTCAGCCCTTCATGGAACTCAATGTCTGACTTGTCAGCCAGGCAGTCCAGTGGAGTGAGAAGTGCTCATAAAGTCCCTTGTCCTTGATGGTAAAAAGGAACACACTGAGCACCTTCTCCCTATAGCCCTGCAGACCTTAGTGGTGCAGAGCCGAAAATACTTTGTCTTGAGGGATTAATGGGTCTCTTTAATGCTGAACCCAGTTATTTCAGCTCTGTTTCTGCTACTTAACTTATTGTTCTCCAAAGTATTATTCACTCATGGCTTTCTACAGACCTATAATGCAGTCTCAGAAAGCATTTCAGGGGATAAGGATTTGATTAGGGTGATGTATTTGAAATGTCAGAGGTCTATCCACCTCATCTAGAAGAAATGCATAGAGGTGATAGATTTGCTCTGTGATAATGGGAACAGCATTATTCTTACAACATTTTTATAAACTACTTGTGTTTATCCTATCCCTCCCCCTTCCCTTTTATTTTTCTCTCTCTTGGAATAAACAATAGCACAATACAGGGAAATAAAACTTGACCTGAGTCACCTAACTTGTTTTTTGTTATTACATTTTAGTATTTACATGATCTTTTTTCCAAGTATTCCTCTGGTTGGACCACCAAAATGTCTACACACATTTTCTGGACTATTTGTTGATTGCATAGGTGAAATTCTAAATTCTTCATAATAATATCTTTTCTTGCTGTTCCTCTGAATAGCCAAAATCTGTCCAGAAAGTAAAGTATCAGATCAGAAAAACTGGTACAGTTCTAGAAAAGGATGCAGCATGGAATTTCTGAGGAGAGTATTTGAGATGACTGGAATGTCAGACATGAAAGAAATTGTGAAAGCTTTACAGCCAAGGCAAAGGAAGATTTCTGCAGCAAGAAAAGCTCTAAGGAGCTTCAGCTTTTATTTTCTCATTTGATTTTCCAGGGGAAATCCAAAGGCCATCTGATGGCTTTGAAACTTCCAGTACAACAATCTAAGCTGCACATATATTTAGACTCCTAATTCCCTCTGATTTTTAAATAGCTTGATACCACCAGGGACCTGGGCTTAATAGTTTAGCACTAATTCTCTTAGTAGTTTATTAAGCTCATTTATCTTTCATGCACCTGCCAGTTGCTCTACGCTTCCTGCGATTCCTTGGCAAAGTTACGTCTGGGCTTCAGAACCATGTCATTCTCTGCAGCCCTGCAGACAGGACAATCTGAGGATACCAGTGACCTGGTGAAGGCTGAGACTCTCACCTTTTCTGTGTTGACTGTCACCATAAAGTAACACTGCTAACTTCTTAAAAGAGAAAATGTGGGATGAGCGGGTTTGTCTTTACACCTCTTCCTTCTCCCAAACCAGGGGAGACTTTCTCAGCGATAGAACCTTTTTATGTCATCTTGTACAGAATCTTTTTATATCATCTTATAGCCTGTAGATAGCTCAGAGGAAGCAAGCTTCACACAGGTTCCAATAATAGTGGAGAGAGTTGAGTAAATGTTGATTCATTTCCAACTTTTCACTGCTGGTACAACTGCTGGCCAATAGCCTTTATTTAATGCTCAGAATACTCTCTGTAACACTGTGGCTTGCTTTTCTGAGCAATTTCTCTGGTACTGTAGGAAATGAACTTTAATTATGGTCTGTTTCAGTACATTCATCACATCAACTCTTCACTTGGAATGTTGACCATGGTAAACCAACATTGGAAGAGGTGGGTTATGATCTCACCCATATATTGAATGTCTTGCAGTTACATTAACCTGCTTTATAGGTGTGTGTTAGGAGAAAGCATCTTTTACTAAGGCAATGGATTTACATTCCAGACTGATGTGTAAGAGGGATCCTCAGCCACTAGCAAGGGGCTTGATAAGGATAGACATTAAAAGTGAAATATAGCAAGTGTTTTAGAAAAGCACACTTTAAACCACCATTTAAGCAATAAGCTATTATGCAGCCCTTATTTTGCAAGGTTTCTTCTCTGTTACTATGGGCTAGCTTGGATAAAAGCCTAATGTGCTGCAGCTGCAGGCTGGCTGTAATTTGTTTGATAATCAAACACATAGAGTCCTTCTTTCATCTTGCTCAGGAGGAGCTCCTAATAAACACTTGGAAAACTGTGTTGTTAACCTTCCTCAGGCTCTTTCCTAATCCTTTTCTCTTGGTTTTTAAACAAGAATATAAAAAGATTTAGTTCTCAGGTTTTCGTACAAAACCTGTTTTAGTATATTACAGCGACTCTTGATTTACAGATAATATTTGTTACCAGGGCTGCACTAAAACATCTAAGCAATGATGCCACTATTTATTCCCTTCTACCTGCTCCTTCTGTCTCTTCTCTTTCTCTTTGTATTAGCTTGGATACAAGCTGTTTTGTGAGGGCTCTAGAAAACCTATGTGAAGGGGCATTGTTTTTCCTGCTTTGTTCTGGTGCTCTCTCATACCTCTGCTCCTGGTCCTCATGAGACAGAGACTTCCCTCTACTTTATTCCTTCTCTAGCTACTATGTTACATTTTGGTAGTTATGGGTGGGGTTTGGGTTTTGATGAGGGCTTTTTTTTCTGTTTCATTTTGTTTTGTTTTCGGGTTTGTTTTTTTTTATGGTGAGAAGTTCAGTTGCTTTACCCAAACAAGATATACGGGTATGACAAGAAAGGTGTGTTCTCATCTTACCTTTCTTGTATCTCTTTGAGGTTTTCCTGCTGGAAAAGATGCCTCCTGACTTGTGTTCTTGTTCTAAATCTGTGAACTGTATTCTTTTAAGATTTAATGTTTGAAATGTTATGATTTTATTAAAACAGTAAGTGACAGGATTTCAAAGGCAACTCTCAAGCAAAGTAATCACCTTACCTCTCTGGAGAGCAGGGTAATGGTAGTTTCCTTTCATTCAACTACTAAAATACAAAGACTGGGAAACACCTAAGTAAATTTTCAGTGTTATTTCAAATGAGCTTTCACCTCTTCTTTGTCCTTACTTTGACCAGTTTTTCAGTCTATACTGTACCTGACACTGAGATTCTCTGTTTTGAGAGGTCTTCTACCTCTCCAGAGCCTCTTCCCTCTCAAGTTTTGCTTAACTTAGTGTAAAGTTTATGTAAATACAAATATTCTAGGAGCCTAAACAATAGTGTTACTGTATCCAAGACCATGATGGGACAAGCAAACAAAGTCTGACAGTAGAAGGAATTCTGTTGATTAGCTGGTATATTTGAAAAAAACAAACATTTGGATGCACTAGCATTTCTTTGGACCTTATAGAAACTCAGGTATTGATTTCCAGGATTGTCCAGAAAAATCTGCAAGGCTGGTCAGAGAGAACATTTGCATTTCTCTATTCCACTAAAAAATACTACACTTCATTAGGTAACTGCAGCCCTGGGTTTTCACTCTGCCCCTTTTGCATATTTAAGTGCATTTCAAGAGTGTGTATTCCCCCTACTAGAGCACATAAAATTGAGCAACAGTGTGTAACATGCAGTAAATGTCTAGCAGCCACTTCTGAAGTAGCTGCTGGTCAATTTAATAATGAACAGGCAGAGAATAGGAGAATAGTACTAGTTTCCTATTTTAAAGGCAAATTTGGCTTTTTTTGTTGGTCTCTCATGTGAGAGCATTGTAATTATCTTGGGTCTATGTGACCTTTGGGGAGGTTTGCTTACAAAGTGTTTGTTAATGGAAAACAAACAAAAAAATGCAGTGAAGGAAGGTAACAAATGAAGAATATTTCTCTGAAGCAGAAATACAGCTGGGGATGCTAGAAAGTAATTCCAATAGGTGTGTCTTAAGAAAAAAAAAGGAATTTTATTAGGCATATTTTTATTAAAAGTGTTTGTTTTCTATGATTTTTCATTTAAAATAAGTGTTCAAAAGCTCTAGTATATTTTTATGTCTGCTTCCATGAATATCATTGGCAGCTTCTTAAATCAGTGGCCCAGCTTTTGTTGCAGCCCCAGAAGATGTAGTGCTCTCCCAGACAGGGGAGGAAGTAAATGCTGGAGTGCCACCCTCCTGGTCAGAATGATAGGAGGTAAAATACCCCTGGCTGTGAGAGCTGAGAGCTGACTATAGCTCCTGAAGTTTACAGCAAGCTCCAGTACTGTAGGAGATTGTGACTAAATACGAGTCCAGGATATCAGGTTTCTGTTTCTTTAAAATGCCAGCACTGATCTGAGGAGGTAATAGATTTTAGTTCACTAGAAATACAGTGCTTACATTTTTTGGTGTGCTTTGTGATAAACATATCTCTTTAAAGCTTGTAGACCTCTGTTCACAGTTGCCAGCTGAGGATTTGCTGTTGAAGACTTCTGCTGAACAACAATTTGGAAGCAGGAACATAAAATCTTCTGGACTTGAAGAATACTAGTGTTTGGATTTCTTCAGGCACTTTGGGGCCAGCAAACTTAATGTACCATTTCTTACAGCTATAAAACTGGGTAGATTTATTCAGCTTCTTAAATGGCCCTATAGGTAGGAGGAAGATCCTAATGATGTATGACAAGACCTTCATTACAAAATAATTTCATTTGCTTCGGGTGCATTAAAGCACCTTATAGTTGCTTTGAAAACTTGGAAATGGGTTTTAAGCAGGTTTTAAATTAAAATAGATGGGGGATGTGTTATCTCAGGAGTGGAGGTTCTTTAAAGCCCTAATTCCAAATGTTCTGATTTTTCCTTCCGTTGATGAAATCTCTTATGATAAGAGAGGAGAAAGCATTTACATTAAATACAACTTGTATTTGTATTTACATGAAGTACATGGAAGCCAAGTTTGAACAATGACAGTGTGGAAAAATATCACACCTGGCTGCAGTAAAATGTCTTCAGAATCTTTCAAAATAGTGCATAAAAGAGGCAAGTGTAGATGCTACAGGTGTTTGAACGGAAAAGGGGAAATGCTGGGGTCTGCCAAGTTTGTGTTGGAGATTAGTAGCACCATCATAAACAATACCTGGTTCTTACTGCCAGCTCCACTGCCTGTTGCACACTTTGCTTTGTGGTATTGTCATGTTCCAGGGAAGTGTGGGCAGGGGGGGTGTGGGGGTGTCACCACAAAGTAAATACAGTTACAAGCTCATTCCTGTTTCAAAGAGCTGTTGACTCAAGTAATCATGTAGACAATAAAGGACACATGTCTTACTAAGGGACAGAAAACAGAGCATTTTTTAAATCAAATTTATTTTTGGCTAACTCAAAGGGTGATGTCCAACACTGAGTAGGTTTTATGTGGAAGAAAAACACTTTGAAAAGAGGATATTGGGCCCAAGAACAAGCAAGTAAAAACTAACTATAATGATAGATTTTATTTTTTTTTACCCAGACATTAGACTAAGGCTATTCTGGAATATACACCCCATAATGGGAAAAAATGCATCTTGAATTTAAAGACAGAGTTGGACTATAGATTTTTTTTTTCTATAACTATAGGAACTAGGCCAGGTGTTTCATGAGGTGATCTTTTCTCTCAGCTTAAATGAAAAATTGCAACAAACGGATATATATGATGCTGAAGGAAACATCCAGAGCATCCATGAGGGTGATGTGCTTAATTTCTATACCCAAGGCATTTGGGACCCAGCTGCTGCTCCACAGGTATGCCCTGTAGCCTGGATTTTTAGGCTAGCTGTTTCCTTGTGGGAGAGGTCCAGAGTGTCTACCTGGGGCTGTCCCTATGAGCCAGAGTATGTAAACCTGAAAGAAACTGTACCGGTCCAGCATTTCAAGGCTATGGACTTCTCCAGCCAAACGTTTCAGAGGCAGGGAAATGATGCCCTGGCAATCCTGTCATCTAAAGAAACTTATAGACAGCTACTAGTTAGATTTCTATGTTTGAGCTCTTGGGCTGTACTAGAGTAGTATAGTAGGAATAGGCAAACCTCTGTTGAGGGGTGCCACTGTAGGGCTCTATGTTATACCCTATAAATAATCACAAAAGGCTGTGGTCATAATCCAGAAAACATCAGTCCTTCACATTTAGCTAAAGGTCTTGACTCTTCTATAGGTTCTTGCTTAAGTGATTTTGTTGGTCAACAGCAAACTGAATCCCAGTCTCCTTGAAAATGAGGGGGAATGATGCTGTTACACAGGTGTTTGAAGAGTAATCCAGGACAGACCTAGGAATATGTTTTCAGTTATAATGAAGCTGGAAAGACGATGCATCATCAGTCCCATGATTGCTGGAGTGCTATCTTTGCTTAATTAAAAATAGCACTCAACAAGCAGTGCTTATCTTCCACTGAGGTGACAACAAGCTGCTCCAGCAATCCTAAATAGGTTTATTTAGAGGGCAGCTCTGATGCTGTCACTTCTACTTGTGGCTTCCTTGCAGGAGGAGCCATCTGGCATCTCATTGATGATAATCCCCATTCCCAGAGGACCTTCTGGAGTGGGTGAACAAATTGCTTCTGAGCCTGCAAAACACCACTTTGCAACCTCACCAGAAATACAGCAAAGAACGGCCTAGCCATGAAGTACAGGGAGGAAGAGAGGGAAGGGATCTCACATGGAATTTTGTTTTGGTGCCTTTTCAGGCCTGGTTCATTGTTATCAGCATGAGGAGGAGTTCTTCAAAAGCATCAGCTTGAGATTATGCACTTTGGGAAAGAGAGGGATTTAGAATGTGCTGTGAATGTGCAAAGCAAAGGGCGCTCACCACAGTCTTTAATGACTCTAATGGGCTATTCTTTTTATGCACATAAACTCATGTTGGTTTTTCTGGGAAAGAATGTCACAAGAATTTGCATATGAAGTTCCAAAGGATGCTACTGAAATGCTCAATTTAAATAATTTACTTTCTTCATCAGTCTTAAACCCCTACGGCTATGTGCACTTCTGTATGCTGCCTCCCCTTTTGATCTGTCAAGTATTCATTTGTGTTGCCATCTCTCAACAACGACATAATTATGAAGGTTATACTGTTGTTATAGTCAGGCTTTCCAGGTGTCTTACCAAAATGCTCGGTGCTCTAACAATCTGGGAAGGAGCCTATTTACACAGCAGTCTAACATAAAATCACATCTTTATAATCCTATTCCTCAAATAGTGTCAGGTTATGCACTGTTTCTTAATTAACAGAAAACTACATTACACTGTATAAGTAAAGCAAAACTGAAATCAGCTTACCCATAACTCACTTATTTATGTCACAGTGCACTCTAGGAGGCCTTGTAAATGAGGAGGAGGTTGTCTGTTGCTCTTCTGTTTGCTTTATATGATTTGGTTTAATTTAAAAATTCTCAAATGCTACCTTAGTGATACATGTACTTTCAAGAGTTTTTTCATTTATGGCCAGCATATTCCAGGGTAAAAATGGCAAGAACATTACCTAGGCTTTGGCAGTAGAGTCAAGTATGCTAAAAATTTGCTTGATATGTTTTGATCTCTCAGATACCTCAGAGCAGTTCTGTTCACGAGAAACCACGTTGTAAAACGTTTTCTGATCTCAGGTGAAAAACTCCAAGGAAGTGGCATTCAGTGATATCTCTGAAGATATGGTTTGCCAATTACACATAATTTCTTCCAAAGTACAAAAAAACTCAAAAGAACCAGAATTGGCTCCAGTTTGCACAGGATGTCTATGTCAGAGCTGAGGCTTCAGTTCAGAGCTCTCAAGAGAAAAAGCATGAGGCTGATGTTACAGGAAAATTCAACATTATGCAGCTGGGTCTTGATTTGAGAGTAGGACAAACATTCGCAGGTGAGCTATAATTGTACCTGAGACCACTTCTCTCTTGGGTAGTGTGACTGGCAGGATCTCCCTCTTTCTTCAGTAAAGAAAAATAATATTTTTCTTGTCAAATAAAATGGTTATATTTTGAATAAAAAGACTTTTTTTAAAAAAAAGCATGATTTGTTCTAAAAAAATAAATTTCACTTGGGATAAAAAAGCCTTATTTTTAAATTTCTGGGGTTTAAAAACTATAAATACTGTCCTAACTTCAAAGCACTTTTCTCTCTCAATTGAGACAGTGAACCAATCACACCTGTTACTCCATTTTTTGGGTTTGGTTTTGAGAACAATTTTACTTTATTTTTCTCTACCTTTTATCTTGTAGTGGGGTGAGCTTGCCTGTCTTGACAGGAATTTGTAGTATGCTTTCATGAATCTGAAATCTGTTTCCTTTTTTTAAAAAAAAGTTGTTGGTTTTTTGTTTTTTTTTTTTTAAAAAAGGGAAATGTTTTCAGCTATTAAGAAAAAAATTCAACAAATGTGTAGTGAGAAGTTCAAAGTTCCATATATCTAAGCCACCTACAGCTAAAAGAGGAGAGTTTCTGCCAGACCTCAATTGCAGAAACTCAAGTACCCCAATGTCATTGAAGTAAATCAAAGAAAGCCTTGAAAAGCTGGCAGGGAATGTTGAGCATCTTTTCAGGCCAAATGAAAGCCTGGCTCAAAAGGGACTCATGGAAATGAATAGTTCATATTCTGAAAGCAACATATATTTACAGAAAATGAAATCTTGGTTAAAACACTTTTTGAATCATGTTGAATGGTTCATTGTAAACTCAAAAGGTCCTTCTTGATTTACTTGGCTCAATTTCTGATCTTTTTTCCTTCTGCTAATGGCAACCCATTGATCATTGGAGCTGTAATCAGGTTTTGCAGAAGGCCATGGGCATAATTTTCAGTCATTTAAACTTTGCCAGCCTGCCTCTATTTCTTATGAATCATAGGGATTAATGGCAAAGGATTTTTCCCCTTTAAAAAATTAGCAAGTGTTGATTGCAACTTTCTCGTTACATCTGAGCCACTTATCACCATTTAACCATTTCACTGCTCAGCAGATGGATGGCTGCCTGACCAGAACAGTCACATCCAATTCTAGCCTCATATCTAATAAAATCAGCTATAAGTCAGAACTTCAAAAATTATTTGAACATCTGAGTGCCTTTGAAAATTAGTAAGAGGTATTTGCCTTAAGTATGAATTTGATAGCAGGCTTGGGTGGGGGTGAACAGTCTGAGTACATAGCTAAAAGCAATGTGACATCCTGTGTAAAATCCACTCCCAAGAACATTGTTAGCAGTAGTTGTAGTGATGGTAATTTGCTATTAGCTAACTTAGATGTAACTTAAATGCTTTGCTCACATCTTTGTGTCATTACAAATGTATCCCTGGAAAATTAGAGTCCTTCACAGATCAGTTTAACTTCATGCTAGTATTACTTCTAGATTTACTGCAGAACCACAGTTAAAGCCATCATTGATTGTTTTCGTGGGGTGCTAATATGTTGCTCATGACAGCAATGTTATCATCCCTCCTTAGAGATGAGAAATAACACCATTAAAATGATAACGTCAGACGAGACTGTGCCTCTCAAATGACTCATTTCAGAGGAGTTTGTACAAATGACAATGAGTGGAGAGTACTGTCTTTTGGATGTGATGGGTGCTACCCATTCAGGTAGTGTGATCTGGGAAACAGAACAAAAATAGATGTACAAGGAAGTACTTCAAATAGTGGCTGATTTTGACTGTTCTATGAGCATGAGTATATGAACCCAACCTGGACCCAACACGGTCAAAATTTGGTCACTAGTCTCTTCTGGCTAGTTTTAGAGGTCACATTTTTCCCAGTTTTATCTCTGTTTTAGGAAAGGGATTGTATGGAACCTTGCAAATTATATTTCCAAGGGAAAAACCAAACCAAACCAAACAAAAACCCACCAAAAGCCAAACCAAGTCAACCAAACAAAAAAACCACAAGAGGATATCTCAGTTTAATGATTAGAAAATAGTTGGCAAATATATTATGCTGTATTCCCTATCCATTTCCATTTTCATCTGTTTAAAGCCCTCCCTCTTCCAGACATGAGTAACCCTCTGGACGAGTTATCCAATGTCCTTCCTCTCAGCTTTCTAAAAGCACAAACAATTTGCAGTGGGTTTTCTTCCACTCTGCAGCTGATATACCATTATGAAATAACTTTGATATCCCCTGCAAAATGGGAACTTGCCTAACAATCCTTCTTCGAGGGCTGTTTCCGTTACATAACAGTCCTCTACAGAAGTTGGCCAGAAGAGGTAGGGACAATGTAAGACTTATTTTCAGTATATTGTGACAAATAATTGCCATTCAGATCCTGACATATGACTGTGTGAATAAACATGACTTACTATATCAGGATTTAATTCCCCCAGTCCTACAGGGACAGTAAGTTTCTGCCTTTAAATGTAAAACTTGGTTTTGTTTATATCTGATTGTTCAATGTAAATTACAAGCTTTATTAAACTTTATTAATTAACAAGAAGATAAAAATCAGTTTTGGAATCCCACACATTTTTACCAGGTTTTAATTTTCCAATAAATGGTCAAAGAGTAAGATCCACATGTGCTCGCCTTTTAAACCATACTGCAAGTACAATCTTAAAATCATAACCTGAAATGCTTCCTTTCAACTGATGTGTTTTTAAAGAATTTAAATCAGGTAGCCTTTGTAGTAGTGAAATGAGAAAGTAAGGCAGTCAGCTAAAACATGGCTCTTTTTTTTTCTTGCTTTTTCTTTTATCAGTATGTGTAGAATTATGATTGCACAGGTAGAATATCAGCTGTGTGTGTCAGGGTGATCAATCACACAATCAAGTGCAGGATCATTCTTTATCATAAATGCATTAAAAGAAAATCAGTCACATAGATTTGGCTTTCAACAGAGCAGCAGGCTGAGTTCTATTCATAACAAATCAGCTCACGCTTTGGGGAAAACTACAAATCACTTCCACAGCATTATTCATTGGATTGTCCTTTGCATCCCTCCAAGGAATTCTTATGTATTCTCTCTGCCGTAAGGCTAACAGTGGGGGAGGCAGAAAGGAGGAGCAACCTCCTTGGAAGGACAGCTTGCTTTCTTTTTTGTGGGGTGGGTGGGTGTTCTTAATAAGTAGGTTTTTGTATTTGCTTTTCATGGCAGGCAAGCATTGTAATTGAATGTACGGTAGATTATCCAGGTTTAGGTTTAATGAATTTCTTATGATTTAGCTGGAAATACCTACTTCCTATCAGTGTGAATTCACCATTAGTATTGCTAAGGCATAGTTTGCATTAGTGGTCTTGCATAAAGCTCCTCACTGAACTCAGAATCAGTTGTGCCAAAGCTCTTGACCTCACGATATAGAAAATAGTACTAAATATTCTGTAGAAAACAGAAATGCTCAAGTCTCAGTCTATGCCTTAGAAGAGAGAATTAAGAGAGTTTCAAAATTCCCCCAAAAGCCATGGTTGCCTAGAAACATACACACCTTTACCTCAAACAAGCAAAAGGATTATACTAATTTACATCTTGTAACCAAAGGTCCTAAATTTCTTCTCTTCCTCTGCCTGCTCTAAGTCTCAGCAGAGGAGTACTTTTGGCATAGGTCAAATGCAGCTCCATAGCTTAGAGGAACTGAGGAGGAAGATGAGAATTTTGCTATCTGCTCTCTCCTGGGCTCCTGATGCATCATTTACCGCTCTTGCAGTGTTTGTTAAGGCTAGCTCTGGTGTGGCATCCCCTAAAAGGGGACCAGATGCTGGCACAGCGGGCAGAGGCTCCAAAGGCATCAGCAGGATGGGCTGTTGAGGCTGTGGGTCCACTGTGGCAGCACAGCTCCCGAGGTATCCGCAGCCAGGGGAGCGGCACGGGGCCATGCAGACCTGTATTTGTGCTGGGCGTGGCTTCTCATCATCTCTCTCCTCCCACTCTCAGGGAAGTTGCAACAACAGGCAACGTAACTGTCTCCAGCTCTAACTCCAGACTTCTGTTTTACCCCTTCTTCTTTCTTCTTCTCTGCTTCCCAGGACAGCAGGGGCCGGCATCAGTTTTTAGCCCAGACAGGTGACATTTGCTTTTCCTTCCACTGCTGAGAAAATTTGAGCTGTTTTTATGAACTCTGCACTGCCCATTGGAGGGATGGATGTAATCTGCAGATTTGGACACCTCTCCAGGTGGACCCCAAAGTGAATACATCAAGCCCTTGAATTGCAGTGGCTCAAAGCTGGACAAACGATTTGTTCTGCTGCCTCAGCTAAGAGGGTGATGGAGTCTGGTGTAAAGGCAGAGTGGGCAGCAAACGGCACTTCTCTTGTGCATCATTTCAGCGCCAACTGCCAGAAACTGCAACTTTGAATTCAATTATGTGTCATAAACTTTGGAAAAGATGTTGGGTCAAGTAATTGCATGGAACTTCTCTCACTGCTTTCTCAAACCACGCATCTTATGCTCTCCAGGCCTTCACTTCAGGTTATGAAGTGATCCTCAGGTGGCAGCTTGATAACCCTTTTCAGCAAAACTGCTGGCTAAGCAGTCTACAGTTTTCTCAGTCTACAGTCTACAACACAGTTCTGACACACCCACTAATTGGGGTATTTGGATTCGTTGCTGTTCTGTCAATAATCTGTGAAATAGCAGGTGGGAAATAAATATCTACTTTGTTGAATGCATTTACCATGAGGTCATCCTTTTCCAAGCAGTTCAAATAGTTCCTACTCCTTTAGATTAAAGTCATGACTCAGATAGAAGATGAAATGAGTAAAACAATAAGCATTTCATGGAAGACAATCTAACCCATCAAATATGTGCCATCTGCACAGATGATGTGGCTTCAACTTTGTTTTCTCATTAACTCTCATCACAGCCACAATGAATATGATACTAAAGCAAAACCCTTGTTGACTGATACAAGAAGGCCATGGGTTCAATTATAGAGCAATATGAACTTTTGGAACCTGAACTTTATGGAAAGCAACTGATGGATCTTCTAGCATTAATAGAAACACATGACATAAGTCCTTGTACAAGAAATGATCTTTGATCATCAAAACATGGATTTTCTTCCAGATGGTTTCTGACTCATCAGAAAAAATGGTAGCATCAGAAAATCAAGCTACCGCTCCAAGCTGATAAAGTTTTGCAAAATAGGCAGGCAGTTAAATGTCAAACTGCCTCAAAGGTTAATTTGTTGGAACAGCAAATTTAAATGATGTCTGGATTTGGGAATATTGGAAAGTTTAACTTTTTGTAGTAGAACTGTTCTGTCATTTCAGTCATATCTTTTCTACATATGCATTTATCAGTTTTGTACAGATACTTCATTTTTTTTTATCCACACACAGATGCATACATGCAAATCAGAAAAGAAAGGGAAGCTTATTTCTGCACGTTTCAAAGATTAAAAGAAATAAAATTATGATAGTTCAGAATGTTTCCAGGAAGAAAAATTTCACTTTCTATTTTAACATAGCATCAGATCAGCATCTTGCCTTCCTCTGTAGAGGTAGCTGATAATTTCCAAGAAAAGATAACCTCATTTTCCTCCTAGCATTGACAGGGATAAAAACCAAAGATGTCCAAGTAGGGTTTTTTTGTAAGATCATTCTTTCAGGCATTTAGAACCAAACACCACATGTAGTATACCAAACATTAATTTGTTATAGTTCTGCCTTTAAAGACACAGATATGTGAAACCTGTTTGAGTCTATCCACACTTCATACTGAACATAGAGAAAATGCTCCATGACATAAAAATGCCCAGATAGCATTGCAATAGAAATACTTGGGTAGATCATTTAGTTGGTGTCTGAGTTGCTTCTCAGTTTAATCTTTTTTGGTGATTGCCATGAAACATCTGGGAATCTTTAAATTTCTTTCCCCAGGCATTAAAATGAAATTGATCACCTACTGTTTTATAAGAACTAATGTAATGTTGTGATTAGTAAAAATCTTTTAGAGGAAAGAAATGAAATAGAAATGGATTAAAAGCATTCTAGCATCTATAGCAGTTAATGCAAGTTTGCTTCCCCTCTCTGTGGTTCTTAATTGAATCTGTATGAGGCAGGTTGTAACCTTTCTTCCAGCACCTGATGGAAATATATTGTGTCTTTGTCCTACCTTCAAGATCGAGACAGCCACCTTCTGCTTCGTGATTAAATAGTGAATAACAAGGGGAATGAGTTATGAAGCCAGAGTATCTGCTTTACTAAATAATTCTGTTGTTGTCAAAGTGCTCCTTCCAATGTAGGGACTGGGAAAGGGATATTAGAGGATAAGGGAGAAGGGAAATGTGGGCAAAACAATGCTTTGATTTATGAGGAATCAAAATTGGTTTATCATCCATATGATGTGCACATTTAGGCTGTCTTCTGGGCACTAATATATTATTGCTTTGGAAGTGATGTAAGAGAAATCTTAAGAGGTCCTAAAAGGTCTGATGGAAAGAAAATGCAAAGACATGGTCATACTAATTTCTGATATGAATGGGAAAAAAAATTCTCAGTAGACAAAGAAATTCCAGGTGCTAACTTAAACTTTTCTAGGCCTGTGCATGGCTAATAATACTTGTCAATAGGGTATCTATAGAGTTATCTTTCTTAACAGTAAAAGTGAAGAGCAAAAGTGCCTCTTCATTCCACTGCCAGTCATGATTCATGCATTTAATTTCTGTTTCAGTAGCATAAAATGAGCTCCCAGGACACTAAAAAGCTCAAATGCTTATCAAAATTATTTCAGCTACTACAGGGCAATGCTTTTTGAGGCTGCAAGTAGAACAAAGTAGACTTGCCTGAAATTCCTTTCCCACTCTTCCCAGGTTGCGGGTAACTCTACAGAGATGGACTTGCAGCTTCTCCTGCTTTAATACAGACAGACCAGCCAATGCCTGTCCCTCATGATGAAGATGGTGGGTTCCCAAAATCTGTCCTGGCTAAGAGCCTAGGGTTTCATACAGGGGTCTTGTGAAGTTTGGCACAGTAGGAAAGGTACCAGACCATACAGAGAGAAAATCCGGTTGCCCTGCAGGGCCCTATCTGTAGTAATTGTGTGGGATTTTGTTGGAGATTGACTATGTTTGGGGGACTCAGTGCTCATTGCAATGCTGTGTGGCTAGGTACTGGTGTGAATTTAAATGAAGTTATCTCATTTTTGCTATCCTGTTGTGGTAAAATGATTTGAGAACTAAAATGAGAAAGAGGATTGTAAATTTAATGCTCCTAGATACACTAGGCTTCTTTGGCTTCCATCATAACAAAAGCTGTCAACGTGTAGGAGTTCCAAAGTTGAATCTGATTTGGCTGTTCCCATTCTTCTTTTTGCCCAGTACTTCAAAAGGCAGAGCACTAGAGATGCATGGTCAGCTTTTCCCATTCCTTTCTCAGAAGCTTGTATGGGTAAGGCTGCTCAAATGCAGTATTTCACTGTTAGGAAACAACCAACTTCCAAGTTTTGCATGAGTGTTGCTCAAACAGCACCATTCCTTTTTTTGAGGATAAGGGTCTGAAACAGGAACAGAACAATGAAAATCAAAGCAATTCAGAGAAGATTTTTCCATCTGCTTCCCAGAAACACATCAGGCAGGTTGCAGTAGGCTGAGATATTCCCATTTCCCATTTCTCTGAAGTCTCATACATCATACATGTTTAAATAAATAATGGGGGAAAAAAAAACAACCCGTGGGGAAAAAAGCCAAAACCCCCACAAAGATCTTGTCATTGAAGTTCATATCTTTCTAAGTAATTCATTATCCTACAAAAAGTGCTGAGGACACTTATTTGTGGGCTGAAATGAGTAATTGATTTTTCATTCAATACACACAACAACGAATCAAAGGAAAAATCAGCTCTGATGACATTTAATTGAGAAGGGTCATTACTGAAACAAACAGAAAAGCATTTCTGCTTCAGGTTGAACCGAATATTTGATATGACATATCTCTTTCTTATACTTGGCTTGTAAAGAAAGCCAAAGAAATTATTTGGCATATTAGTAATCCATTAGTAATCTGACCTGGTAACCCAGTGCACTCACGCTGTAATCTATATTGCTGGTTTTGATCCCTCCTTATCCCTACCTGGGAATACTATAGACAGGAGCTATCAACTCTGATAACTTTTTATTTATGGTGGACTAGTTGTTTCTGAGTTCTATTTGAAAACCCATGGCCAAACAAAGGCCTCTCCCATAATAAAATGGGAAGAATGCTCTTTTAACAGGAAAGTCATACAGGTGGGTTGAAAATCATGTTGTTAAATTGTCATGTCTTCTACATTCCTTATGTCTTTGCAACTTTACATTTCAAATCATTATCAATAATCATCTTGTATATTTTATCTTTTGAGGGCTAGACCTATAGTTTGTAATACCATTTGTGGGACCAGAAATCTTTTTTTCTAGCTAGGCATTCCCACCTCTTCCCCCTTAACTTGTGGGTGTATGTGATATGAGGCTAAGCAATGCTCCTCTTCTTTTCCAGTGAAAGATTTTTATTTTCAAGTGTATTCCACTTTAAGAGAAAGGAGGTTTGCCAAGCTGAACCCCATACCTAGATATTCATCATATTTTAACTAAGTCAACTTATTATCTCTTGTGTTTATTGACTGACAAATGTGAACCCAGAAGTAATATTGTAACTGTGATTTAAAGTACATTGAGAAAGATGTTATGTACTGACTTGATGAAAAGGAGTTTGGGCTTGCTGTTTCAAAATGTTACTATTCTGCTTTTTGTAAATTTTTTCAGTGTCAAATTTTTGTCTCTTCCATCCTGTTGAATCAGACCATCCTGGTCTCCAAATTACTGACACAAATTGCTGTCTGCAGTGCATTTCCTATTAAATCCTCACTAATCCTCAAAATCTCTTGAGAGTTTGTCCTTTTTACTTTCTCTCAAAAAAAAATACTGCTGAAGCCAGTAGTTTGATAATGGAGTATTTTCTTTCTTTTCAGTGGGGTGTTTTATTTTCTGCCATCATAACAAATGAACTTTTCTGATAAGTGCTGGAAACAAGCTTCAAACAGGTATTGACCAGGAAATTCTTTAAAATGTGAGCTGAATCTTTGGCTGGTACAAATTGGCATGCTTCCTGCAAAGCTTGCAGAGCTGTAACAACTGCAAATCTGGAGCAGACATAGCTCCTACTCATTCTAGTGGATGAAGAATTGTTCTCCATAGCGTATTCTGCAATGTTTCAACTGCAGCTACTCTTCAATGTCTGCTTTGTGCTAAGACCAGGTTGATTATTTTTTTTCCTTCAACTCTCCTGTTGATGTAACAAAGCTTGTCTTTTAATTAAATTTTGCAACTAATAGAGAGATGTTGGAAGTGTAGCATTATTTGTTATTTCTCCTGGTGAGGTGCAAATGTATGGGATTTGGAGGCAGTAGTAAGTAAAGGACACAAACAGAGATGTACTGACATGCAGAAGAGAAAAGAGAGAAAATCAAGAAAGAAATTAATTTCTGAAGTTCATTGGGAAAAAACGATTTCTTTCTGTTTTTATCTTTTTCTCTAAGCTGATTCCTACATTCTTTCCATATATCACCATTTTCATCTCTTTCTTAAGGCTCTAGGATTTTAACAATAGCTTATTCTCCCATGTTTTTAGGATGCCTGTGTGAAGGGCATCTGCTTCATTGCTGGACGTTAGTGGAGTGGTTGGGTTTTGGAGGCTGATTTTAAATGATGTATGAACTTGCTAATTTAGTTTGTTTTCCCCTTCAGGAGTCAGTTATTATTGTTCCCCTTTGTATACTTCCTTCACAGCAGATTGGAGGTAGATAAAAGTTCCTGCTCAGAGAAATTGCTCTTTCAATCATGTATTGTTTGCCCATGCTAAACCTAAAGGATTCAAACAAAGGCCAGCAAAGGACCCTCTTCCTTGGTCAAACTACAACCCTAACACAGACACTCGATGTGCAAGTGTCCTGCCAAGTCTCCTAGCATCAACCACAGGCAAGAGATGAATGATGACTTGTCTTCTCTATCAGGCCGTTGCTTACAGGTTTCCTCAGGGTAGTACAAAAGGATTTCTTTATAACTATTTAAGTCTTGAGGAGTCTAAGATTTTTCATCTCCATTCAAAACACAGACTTTTGAATAGGAGGTAACTTTGCGTATCATCTCCCTATTTCCAGTGAACACAGTAAAGGATTTTTACTACAACTATTTGTACACATGAAGCATAATCATATATCAAAGGAGGCATGGTTTTGCAGCTCAAACCAGCTTCCTCAGGATCTCATAACTGTTTTGTTTTTGTGCAACAGCAATGTAATTCCTTTGTTCACTTTGTCACATTTATCTAGCAGGGGTATGTGGGAGAGACTCAGAAGTTTCTTATCTCAATTTGTATTTAGGGTCTCAAAATTCTTCATCATTAAAAGCTGCATTGAGCTTCTGGATGTAATTAAATCTGTCTTCCTGTAATTATTAATTTCTTAATAGCTTTATGAAGGGCTCCTTATTCCATCTTAAGTGTCATTTGGATGCCCTTTTTCCTCTTACATAGATTGAATCAGTAATAATAAAGCTTACAGAAATCCAGCAAGTGCTCTACAGATTCTGCATGCAGCGATGGTTTCGCTCACCTGTGAAATGCAGCCATCTCTGGAGTGGAAGGCACTGAATATTTTAACAAAATCTTGTGAGTACGGCATGACTTTATAAAAGAACAGAATTAAGAAGTTTAAATAAGCTAACTCATATTTGTACCAATTTTTTGGGTTGAAGAACTTTCTAGATTCTATTTCCATCATTGGAAATGTAACTTGGAGGTTCCTTTCAGGAGAAGGATTTTCCTCTGGGTCTGATATCCAAATGATCCATTTCACTTTGGAGGCATTCAGCAGCTTTTGTGTGACTTTGCAACTAGGGTGACCAGGACAACCTGTTTTTAATTAGTTCTTAGACTGATTTGTTTCTGAAAGGAAAGACCATCACATTCCACCACATGGCAAACTTATGGTGCTTATTCTCTGAATGAGGAAAGGGAATTTTCTTGTGACCCAGACAGAGAGGAATGGCCAGATGTAACTGGTATTTTTTAGCTAATAATTAATGGTTTAATATATAAGACAAAAGATCTTTAAGGCACCTGGAGTATTATAGTAAGTGTTAGCATAAATTGATAAAACATAGCTATGTATTGATTAATATTGATTCCTTACTTGCTTTCTTTTCTTCAAATTCCCTTTTGATTTTTAGGCTTGGGGTTTTTTTGTTTGGTTGGTAAGGTTTTATCACAATAATTCCTACTGATTTCCACTTCTGCATGTTGCTGCCCAAGGAATGAGAGCAGTTGGAGATTCTGTGAAATTTTCTTCCCCTGTTATTAGCACCAAAAACACCGGGTTTAGCACCAGCAGTATAGAATCATAGAATTGTTTGCATTGGAAGCAACCTTGAAAATCATCAGGTTCCAATCCCCTGCTATGGGAAGGGACACATTCCACTAGACCATGTTGCTCAAAGCTGTATCTAGCCTGGCCTTGAACACTTCCAGGGGTGGGGCATCCCTGTATAGATAGGTAACATCAGTACAGTCACATTTGAAATGATTGAAGTCACAAAACACTAACAAAATTGCGGTTGCAGAGGTCCCAGCAACATGGCTGAGAAGACCTCCTGCCTCACTCCAAGATGCCCAGTGTGACAGCCAAGTTGCTGTGTTGAACTTGGAACTTGCAGCCCCAGCACAAGGCTCTGTAGCTCGTCACAACAAAACCATCACTACTGCCCCGGCTGGCACAGAAACACAGCAATTGTCTCTGCTACCCAGCCCATCAAGATTTAGGAAATGTAGCTGATGTACGTCTGTACAATAAAAACCAGCTTTAGTGCTTTGAACCAGTTCAAAAATTTTGGCACAAAAAGAGTTATTTGAAAGTTTCTTTCTCCTACTTTCTGCAGTAATTACACCAAGTCATGCCAAACCCTCCTTCCAAAGGAAAAGGCCAATATTCTTTTAAAGTTCTTGACCTGCCTTGGGAACAATGGATTTCCTTTTGCATCCCTACAGCTTTGAAACAAACAGAACTATTGCCTTGCCTTTGTTTAGCTTCCCCTGCTGATACTGGTTAGGTTTGCATCTGAGTCCACTTTAATTTCCAGTGATTCTTTCTCTTTAAACTATAGAGAATGCAAACCCCCAGTTGTTTACTGATCCATGGTACAGAGCAAAGACAGGATTTCTTTCCATTCCTGTGGTTCCTACTCAAGCAACTGAGGTCATGGTTGCTTCTTCTACCTGTTTGTGTGGTTTTTTTACAGACAGATGCTGTTCTTTGTCAATACTCTAAATACCTGGAAAAGATCTGTAAATCAGCATCATCTTTAGGGAAGTGGCACAAAGGTAGCCTGAAGTAAGATACTCTGCCTTTCACGAAGGCTTATTACCTTGAGCATATAGCAACTATTCAGCATCCAAGTTCAGAGTGTACACGGGGAGAGCTTTTGTCTGAAGCAAAGAGCTCCTTGCTCTATTAGCTATTCCGAGCTTCATTCTGTCTTACTGAGTCTGATGGTCTTTTTGGCACGGATTCAAATACAAGCATAGTCATAACCAATGTTTCTTGGTGCTAAGGTGTCCAGGAGAACTGGCAGCAATTTTGAGCCTGTCCTTGAAATGTCCACACCATCCCACCGACCATCTTTTAGCTCACAGAAGTTTACTCATTTGAACTATTCTAATAAATTTGGCATGATTTTTAATTTGTTGTTTGGCACTTTGTTTTTCTTTTTATTGGAAGACTGTTAAGCAACTGCAATAAATAATATGAGGCTGTTGTTGAATACTGAATTTTTGGATGTTCCTTTTAGTTTTTTAGATGGGGAATACTCATAAGTTCTCTTTTACTAGATGTTTAGGTGCTTTAAATTGCAAAGACAGACACTTGGGTTGACACTAAAAGATAGGTATTGCTCTACTTTGCATTTTATATATCAATGTAGTTCCATAAAAGCTGGATGTTTCCTTTTGTTTAGATGCAATGCAAGGCATTGTTTTCACTGTTTAGATTAAGAGTGTGTTCCTGTATGTTTGAAAACAAAATGGGTCTTGACTCAATACAACTTACTTGCTTGGAAATGTTTTACAGAGGTCAGTGTGTGACCTGCTCCAAGAGCAGGTTGAGAAGAGGATGTTCCTTTCCAAACAGGTTGCAGCTGAAGAACAGAAGAGGGAGTAGCAGAAAGACATGAACCATAGGCACTAAGGCTGACAGTATTACTGTCCCCAAATACAACAGGAATTTTAATCTTCCAGCTATCCCCTGACAAGAGTAAGCTATTTCCCTGTTCACATCAGCTCTGGTGCAGTATTGTGATGCTGGATATGATCCACAGTTTGTATGTGTAAATCAGCCTCATCCACACCCTATCTCTGTCTAATCTTCCAGGACAAAGCAGCATTGTTACAAGGGTGTCAAGAGGAAGGTTTTTGAGTTAATGACATTTACTTTTCTTCTGATCAACACTAAAACCAGAAAACCCTGGGGACAAAGGGGGAAATTTATACCAAGCTTGGGAGGACTTAAAAATGCAAAGGAAAAAATACAATCTGTTTCAATGTTTGATGTTCCCTTTAAAATCTGCAGAATATATGCTTAGAATTCAGTTTACAATGAAAAATCAAAGAAGTTTTTTTACGCATTTCCATTATATATGACGAAACATTCCCCAGTGAATTCCCATAAAACTGCATTTTGCAATTCCTACTTTATTTCATCTACGCTTTTCTTGAGTAGAACCAATGTAATTACAGCACATAGATTGACAGAATCTATAAGTATTGTCATAATAATAATAGTAACTTAGAAGATTGCATGAAGTGTCTCTGCTTGTTTAGCCATACAATTCTTGTGTTGTAATTTAATCCTTTTGCTGCTGTCTCCGTTCTTAACAACGCTAGAAGGCATCATCTGCAACTAAATATTTTCCAGCCCTAAAATCAATTTCATGTAATGAAAGTAACCCTGGAGATAGCCACTGAGGTTATTCTTCAGTGTTTCATCACAAAGCTTTTGTATTTACTCCCAATATTGTTTTGCTTTATTGTGTTCTTGTCACTGCAGTTATATGCTTCATATATTTTCATTGGAATATAATCCTTTTCTATGTGAATTTGTGCAAGCCAGCTTTTGCAAATGCAATTTATTTTTCAATTGGTTTATCAAAGAGCACAGTCATCTACCTGGATTAAATGAGCTCATTAGGAAATTAAAACTTTTAGCTTTTATAACACAGTTTGTATAATTTTTAGTCATATCTTTTTTCTTCCATGCCAAACTCATTGGTCTGTAATATAATAAATTATGAACATAGATGATGTACCAAATCACCCTTCCTCTGTGTAACAGATAGTTTTACTTTGTGCATACAGTGGCCTGTCTTCCTATTGATGTATCCTGAGGATAGGGAAGAAATTTATGACGGTCCTGCTGAAAAGGCTAATGGAAGTCAGAAGCATTTTCTTGCCCTCTGGCAGGTTTCTTGAAATCAAGAACAAAATTGGAAAGTGCACTGTGTTGTGATGATGCTAGGCATTTAAAGTAAATCCCTAGGAATTTTCAGCTAAAGGACCAAAAGTTTCATCTCTGAAGCTTTGATTGATTTCAACTACTATGGAAGTATGATTCATACAAGGGATTTTCACCAAGATCTAGGCAAGCGGAATTCTGGATTTAATTCATTAGCAGAACTCATCTCATTTAGGAGTTTATCATAATAATCGACTCAACATTTCGTCTCCATTTTTTTCTTATCCATTTCCACTGTGGTATCAGAGTACTTCTGAAACTCTCCTTTGTTAAATTTCTTCATCTGTAGAGGAAAAAATATTGGCGCTTCAGTTGTAATCGTCATCATCATCATGGCTAGCCTTCGCGAACGAAGATATGGGCAAGGCTCTACCCACGCTTGCTGCAAGCACGCTGATGGCTGAAAAGGCTGATGTGGGACAGGCAAGTCCGGTTGCAAAAGGCACAGTGGAAAGTCTCCTTAGGTGGTATTGGCGAGACATGGTTCTTTCTGTGTTGTCTTTTCTCCTCGAGACTGATTCTACGTGCATTCTCAAAGGAGGCAGCAGCATTATGGATGGCGTGTCTCCATGTCTCTCGACTGGAGGCCAGAGTGGACCACTGATGGCAGTCAATATGACCAACGCTGAGATGTTGTTTTAGGGAGTCCTTGTATCTCCTCTTTGGGGCTCCTCTGTTGTGGCAGCTGGTGGCGAGTTCACCATAGAGCACAATCTTAGGGAGGCAGCGATCCTTCATCATGGAGACATGCCCTGCCCATCGCAGCTGCATCCTCAGCAGCATGGCCTCAGTACTGGTGACCCCTGCCTGTTGAAGGACAGTAACATTAGTCACATAGTCAGTCCAGGCAATGTTTAGGATTGTATGGAGGCAGCGCTGATGGAAGCGTTCGAGGAGTTGCAGGTGATGGCTGTTGATGACCCATGATGCAAACCCATATGAAAGAGTAGACAGTACAATGGCTCTGCATTTTTAAACAATTGGTACAAGTTTTTCTCCCACAAACTTTTAGATTTTTTTATTTCTCTTTTTCTTTTAATGAAACAAGCCAACTGTATCTTATGATACCAGTTTAAATGGAGTTTGAGGAACTTTGGAAATATGATTACTTCATCTGTGTGTAATTTTACTTGGTGTATTTTTCTGGACAGAGTTCAGACTGACCTTTAAGCTCTTGAGAAATGATGAAGGACACCGTGGTGATAGTCAAAACTTAAAGCTTAGATGTTAAAAGTGTTTTGTTTGCTATAATTTTGGTAAAGATGCCTAAGTTAGATTCATGATTACAGTGTCCTGCTCTGCATCAAGAAACATGAACTTAAGTTTCACTTCAGATCTGTTGGAAAAGAAGAGCTAAGCTGCTTTGCCATGCATTTACTATTGGTGTCACTGGGACTCTAAAGCATAAGAAAGCACTTCTCATGATTATGGCTTATGGCTCGTATTTGCTAAAATAATTTAGTGTAGTTTGCTCTTAACTACTTACAAAATTGTACAAGTGTATTAGGTGCCTTCACATTACCAAAATCAGTTTGGTACTGATGGGCTAAATCATTTCATGAACTTAGTCTTTTTTTCTCCAGTTCTTCAAGTTGCTGCCTGGATTTTATTTATTTTCTAAAGATAATAACAGGGTTTAGTGTAACAGAAGGACTGTGGGTATAGATAGATAGACACATTAGAGATTTTGAGGTGGTCTCATTGAAGTGGTACAAGTTTCTTCTCTGAATATAATTAATATATTCTGGAAGGCTACTGGGCATATGCTCATTTTATCTTGTTTTGCTGTAGAAGGAAGAATTAAATGTGTGCTTAATCTGAAGCTCATGCTCAAGTGCTTTGTTGAATCAGGCTCTACAATAACATTACAGTCTCTTCTAAACAGTACTTCTCTGTTCCTGACTAGATTGAGCAATGTACTGCTTAATTACATCAGAGCCACTGAATATTGGCATTCAGCTCAACCACAGGTAATGCTTCTGATTTCACTGTCCCCTTATCTAGCAGATGTGACATCTTTACACTGGAGTGTAAAGCCTTCGTTGTAATTAATTATATATGAAAAAGCAAGAAAACACAGCTCAAAAAGGTATTTTGCCAATAAAGCTGCCAAAAGAGTAGAACTGCATTTTTAAATCAACCTGAAAGTAGCCTTAGAATTATGTAACTTCTCACTTATAGGAGACATTCTATGGAAAGGGGAATGAAATTTGTAAGAACATAGATCTTACAAAATTTCATTGAAATCAATGTAACACACAGGTGTTGAAAACTAGGCTGACTTGCAGATCTGTCTTTGAGTTTGAACATCTTATTTTGCAGGTGAACAAGACTGCTGTCCTGTCTTTGTGCAGTGAGCAGAAGCCAGATCAGAGAATAAGCCTCATGAGCTAGAGGAGGCTTTCATCTGAGAGATGTCAGTGGAAGTATAACCCTTGTCTGATAGTCAGGGAAATGAATAAGGACTGGGTTCCTTCCTCTAGTGAGGATTTCCTGAACTGTGCCTGAGCTGAAAAAGGCTCAAGTTCAATGCAGGGGAGTAGGAACAGAATTAGGAAGGATTTCATGGCTGTCAATAGAAAGAGTTACTGCTTTAAAGAATAGAGGGATTTGGAGGACAAACGAAGGAGATGAATAGCTGAAAGAAGGGACAGTAATAACAACGACGCAAACTTTTAAGGCTTAGTATAGCATTTAGATGCACAACTCCTATTTTTGATGTGGGCTGCATCTCCCAGGCTATATGTACAACTAGGAGATGGCACAGGCATTAGGTCTCATATCTGGTATAAAAGCCCTCAACTTCCACCTTAATTCAGCTCGCAGATATTTGGCAGACTTCTCCAGGGTTGTGACAAGGTCAGTAGTACAGCAGTGAGGTCGAAAAACTAGCCAACCTGCAACTTCATTGGCTGAGCAACTCCTGCACCAACATAGAATAAGTGGCCTTACTGTCTTGTCACATAAACAATTCATAAAACATTAAAAAATAAAAAAGAAGGGTCTCACACCTGTGTCTTAAAAGTTAAACAAAGAGAATAAGGAGTATAAAAAGGCAATAAGAAAACAGGGTTTGAGCCAGCAGCTTGACTCTAACCTGACTTTATCTGTTGATGAATGCAAATTGGGATTCTCCTCTTGATAAATTAAATCAAGCTTTGATGAATTATACAAATCAATCAATTTGTGTACTTAAAGTTTCATGTATAAGCAATGTCAAACAAGATAATGTATCCAGGCCCACTGTGGTCTTTATAAATCCTTTAGCATGTTCCTATTTGGAGGCATACATTTTATGGGAATTGATGATTCTGAATAGGTTCATCATTAATTTCATAACAAAAAAAAGAGCAAAATAAGGGGCAGATATGATAAATTGTTAACTACAGGCACTAACATATTTTCAGTGCTCCTGATCAATTGCTTCCCTCAGACTTTGTCTGCAATGCTGGGTGCTTATGGTAGTCCAGGATTTAATAATACATAAGCGTTTAAACAAATGATTGTGGGTTTTTCACACATTTTACTGGGTAGATACACAAAATTTTAAAACGCTACAGTATTCTTAAAAAGCAGATGAAGACTGCATTTAGGGTGAGACAAGCCTCTGCTGTCAGATTTGGACAACAATAAGTGTCTGCACACTGTTCAATCTTCCTACCCCAAATCATGTAGTAGTAATTCCTACTTTGAAAAATCTCTCCTGTAAATTAAAATGCTCCATGCCCAGCTTGTGGCTGAGTGGCAAGAAGTTATAGGAATATCACCAGAGTTGCTATTGAACTGTTTTCAGGTTTCTCATTATTTTACCACAATGAAATTACATCTAATGTTTTCCTTCCTCTGCCAGTCTCCAGGAGATATTTTCGGAGATATTCTGCTTTCATGTGCATTGAACATATCATTCTCCTAAAGGTTTAGAGAAATACTCACATACATATATATTCCAAACAACTCCTTAATAAAGTGCATCATTTCTGTTTGGATCACTTAACTTCTTTCTCCCTCAGCTGGATATCTGTTACTGTTACTGGGACACAAGTTCATTGAAGTGAACAGTCATTAAAAGGCTTTGCATTAGCAAATATGAGATAACTTTATCTTACTTGAATTGTGCCATGTATGCTCCAGGCAATGAGAGATGATCTAGGGGTAACAGTGGCACAGGAAATCATACAGACTGGTTAGGAAAGTGGTACTAATTAGCCTCCTGCAGGAATACAACAGAGTATTTCAGAGACTGCATTATACATGTGTCACCATACTACTTTGGGATAACATCTGTATCCCTGAACAGTGTTAGGCAGTTGCATCGTGTGGGTTATTTCTAATTTTAACCTTTGCATATGCCCATGAGGTCTTCAGTGGTCTCTGCTACCGCAATGATCTGTTTAATTGCCTTTTTCTGACAGCCCAAGACAAAGTGTTCTTCAGATGCCTCACTTGTTCTCTGCTTTGGATTCATCAGCACCAAAATGGAGATATCAGTAGTTATTCAACTTGAGGGTGTATCATGTCCAACATTACTGGATTCAGAGCCACTGAGAGTGCAGCAGGTGATATCTGAGCATAGAGCGGCCCTGAAAATATTAGGTGTTTTTTGCTTCAGCCTATTATGCTACCCTATGCTGGTTGCCTCTTCCCAACCGCATTCACCAATATTTTCCACTCCTGAAGATCTCCAACAGCACTTTCCCAAGTGGTGAGATGTGGTGAAATAAGAGTAGCACATGAAGAATATGCCAGGGAAGGAGAAAAGATGCACAGGGGAAAATATCTTGAGTTTTTTTGATGAGAGCTTGAGTCATATCCCACAGTCTTCAGGGACACCTTGTTCATTTCTATTCTTTCATCTATATAAATTAATCCAGCCTATATCTGGATCCCAGGATTTCAGGAACAATCTAGTATTCTGTGTCCATCTGGTGCTAAATCATTATTTTGTTTTTCTTTTATTTGCAGTGAAATGAAAACTCAGAAAAGTGTAGAAGCAATTCCTTGCACTTTTCAGTTGTGACATTTGCCTTTTTGGCTGACATGGGAGATTGAAGTAGAGATGCTAAGGTTTCTGCTGAGGAACACGTGTGTTCACAGCAAGGAATGGTTAAGGTCCTCAGGGATTCAGTGTTGTGGAGACAGAATTTGTAATATGCCACTACTGGATTTCATAGTCATTAGTGTTTGTTTTCACTGACATTATACTGCCCATTATTTTCAACCTTGTCAAGTGTTTCTCAAGTTTCAAGTAATTTTCTTCCATCAAAACACAAGAATTGTTCATCTTCTATAAGTGTTGTAGTTCAGTCTGTGGTCTGTAGAAGCATAGATATTAAGTTTGTTCTTGCTAGTCTCCTAAGTGGCACAACCCATAGAACATCACCTAAAAATTTTTGCATAAAATCTTACACTTGTCCTACAACAATATATGTCAAGAATGTGCCATTTTGATGTAAAGATATGAATTGCTGAAGAATCATAGTATTTTCCTCAATATTCATTTTTTGACCAGAAGTGGTAATACTGAACATTTTCATAGAGGCCTCATTTCACTTTGACAATGTGATGCTTCATGCAGCATCCTTAAAAATACAACCTATACTGTTAGGTATTGTGCAGTAAGATGAAATTTAAACAGGCCAGACTGACATGTTGATATCCAGTAAAGTTTTAGTGTGATATTGTAAATAGTGAAATTGTTAGGGGAACATTTAATTTTTTATTAAGGGAATAGACCTTTTCAAGAGATTTGTTCATAAATGACCAGAGGCATTAATGTGTGGGGCTGAGGTTCTCTTATCCGTGTCCTGGCTAGGACACAATCATTGATTGGTCAAGTATATGAAAATTTGTCCAAGAAGAATATGAATGAACTACTCTGAGACTCTATAATAGATGGTTTTTAAAAAAGGAAGAATGAGAATAAAATATTTCTATGGCAAATAACAAGCCATTTCCTTGATATGCAAAGCATTTATTTTTATGCAAGCTGTGCTTGTGTGGTTTCTCTGGACAGGAATCCAAAGCAGCTGTGCTTTTCTATTTGAATTCCTCCATAGGTTATAATGAAGCATGCTCTGAAACTACTGAACAGCATTTAAGGCTCTATTTTTAATCTTACCATTCTTGTCTTGTTCCAAACTGCCCAAGTTTTGTATTTCATGGATATTAAGTTGACAACAGAATTAATAAAAAGAAAGAAGGAAGAAAAGATAGAACCTTGTTGTTCCATAATGCATCCAAGCTCCCATTATTTTCCTCTTGTTAACTACATGCTGAAAGCAACTGCCTTCTCACTTTGCTCTGGTGTGAACGGTGTAGAAGTAGAACAGTTCTCTCTAGACTGAACAAGCGAATCAAAGAGAATGGAAGATATCCAGAAACCATACCTATGTGGGCAGAAAGAATATGTCCTAAATCCTATTCTGCGTGGTTCCTCCATGTTTGCAAAAGGCTGGATTTGTATAAAAACAGAGAGTCGGTTCAAAAAAGGGAGTTGGTTCATCGCCAGACTGCAAAACTACCTCTATGAAAGAAAAGTCTCCTTTTGCAAGAGATATTTTCTGGAATTAAACATGTCATTTTGACAGAAAGAGTCTGAATGCTTCATTTAGAAAGCACTGGTGTGAGATGGTCTAGCTGTACCCAAATCTAAATGTCTGAGTGTGAAAATGGATAAAGTATATTGGGTGGTCCTCAACACAAAGTCATGCCTGAAAATCAGAAGTAAAATCATCATCCAGCTCTAGCAGGGCTGGGTGCAAACACAATGCAGCCAGAAGAGAACTGGAGGAAGAGACTGTGCAGGAGCTATCTCCCTGCAAGGAATCTGTTCTTGTCCTGTCCAGCTTGCCTGGCCTGCCCCAGGGCTTCTTAAAGCTCCTTGTGTCCATTTCCCAACAGCTCCAAAACAGGATCTGCTGCTCTATGCTATCCCACTTTTTACTTTTTTTCTCACTGGACATTTCATCTTGCAGGGAACTAGGAATAAACTTCAGCTCTGTGGAAATCCTTGCACTCCCTTTTGGGAGAGAGCAGCTAAGAACTTCCTGATACAGAGGCACTGGGCTGATCAGATTACTTCTAAAACAGGTATGTCCATCTCTAATGTAGCACACAGTGCCATCTCTCTCCAACACTGGCTCTTCTCCACTGACAGATGATGATTAGTTCCTGCTGTAGCAGCGGGGTCTGCACTATGAAGGATATAAATTAGCATTTCATCATGCTTACCTGACTTTCCCAACCTCATAAAAACTTCATTTCTTTACAATGTTTCTTTTTATTTTAGTGGCACTCTTCCCTTCAGCAGACACAGGTTTTACCATAACATTGTATTCCCTGAAGCAGAGAGTATGTTTAATGGGCTGGGAACGTAATTATTCTTATCATATTAAAACTTTGACTGATGCCATTGGCCATTTTTATATTTTACCTTTTTTTTTTTTTTTTTCTTTTAACAATGAATTACAATACAGAAAATATTTTAAACCCCACCACAACCTGGTAGGCCAGAATTGTCCTGTCAGCTACATCTCAAAATATCAAACTTTAATGACATTTTAAATTCATTTCTTTCTGTGTGAGAAATTCCTGGAAGTAAATTGGAATTATCTTCTAACAGAAAGGGGTGTGTATTTTTTGGGGGTGTTAATGTAAACTACGGTATAATCTAATGACTTTTTTCCCATGTGGATGTAGAATTTACTTGGACAGTGGGAGATGAAGATTTCTGACATGTTATGTAGAAAGATGAGATCAAGCCAACCTATACTGTGTAATTTCCTTGACTGAGAAGGCATATGTGACAGTGAGGTGGAAGTTTTTGTTATTATTTTTCCAGAAAATATTTCATTTTAAATTACATATTTAGGCTGGTTGAATTGGTGGCACCAAGTGACAATGAGCAAAATCTTTCAGACAATAAGAGTGAAGGAAAAAAAAAAACCAACAGAAAAATGACAAATCAAACCAATTTAGTCACACATTTTCAAACAAATCAATACATTTTCAAAAAACGTTTAGATTATACCCTCTGAAAATTGCTAGGATCATAATTCAAAGGAGGAGAAAGAAATGTGTTAAATATGCACCCCTGAAAAACAAAGGACAAAAATCTATTTCTATTAGTTGATTATAACTAGTATTTGACTGACATTTTTCCATGTTCTTTTTTTCTCGCTGCATAACATTAAAATAATAATAATTGGGGATAGAATCCAAATATATATTTGTTTGCAGGGTTTCGCCATCTGAGATTTAAAATCAATTATTTGCTGAATTTCCTTGGGAGATCAATGAATGCTGTAAGCTCTACAGTGTGGCTGTGATGACACATGACATATTCCTTAACAAATGAATTTAATAACTATGCACTGATATATTGAGATTTTTCCCAAGGAGGCAGCCCCATACTGTTTTCTATTTTCTGTATGTGTTGCCTGCATGATTGAGTATTGCATTAGTTCTGAGATTTGCAGGGATGGCTTCAAGTATATATGATAAATACTGCAGATAATATGTGGCCATGGGCAATACTTTACTGCCTGAAGGATATCTACCAGCTAGTGAAGGGCCTGGTAAGTTAAAGTAGACAGCCAGAGGAAACTGTCAAAATAATTTATGAGTATTATATGCATTCATCCATGTTGTCAGAAGACATTTATTTTTCCCCCATGTCTGCTGTTACAGTTCAGGGACATAGTTAATTCTGGCTAACTAGGTGAACCCATCTCAAAGGATGTAGATACTGTTTATGAGTAGAAACTCCCTACACAGCAGCTTTCACCTCTGAAAAAGGAATTGGCATCTCCCTGAAGGAAGATGTACCTGGAATGTGGCAGTATTAAGGAAAAATGAGAACAGAGAAGGATATGCTTCTTCTGATGGAAAATACTGATGTAAAATTAGAAGAATAAGAAACACCAGATCCAACCTCTCACTGATATCAAATGCTAATGAAGCTGATGGATTTTTCAGTTTTAATTTTTGATCAGGTATACAGGAACCTCTGACCTTCCCTATTTTCCTAGGGGCAGTGACTAGGGATATGGTGGATCACATTATACAAAGCAAACCGTTTTAATTCTGCTGGGATGGCTCGATGTATATTAACATTAATGAGCTTGAAAGGAAGGGAAGGAAGGGGACAGAAAAGGAAGTCCCCTTACCCCACCTATTCCCATTTCAACAGAATTTCCTTTTATGGCTTTTTCATCTCTGTGTCCTTATTTGGCTGCCAACACATGAATTTGGATCTCTACTGAACAGTATTCCAGGAGGGAGTTGATAGCTTAGTATTTTTTCTTTCCCATGATGTTAGTTGCCTCACCACAGCTAATGAAAAGACTGTTTCAGTTTTCAATCCTGAAATATAAGTGTCTGGGGCGAGTTTTGGAGATCTTTTAATAATCAAACAGAACAATCCTTTTCATTTTCCCTTTTGACTAAAACTTTCAAACTGGGATGCATTTCTTCTCTTACTTGATTGAAAACCATGTGTTTTTGTCCTCCTCTAAATGAGCTTCAAAGTATGTCCAAACTCCATATATAAGAGACAATTGCAATAAGACAAGGTATTCCACTGAAAATTATGAAAAAGAAATATCCTAACATGGATGGATATGTTTAGTGTGGCCATTCACAACAGCTAGCAAAAGATTCTGGCGAGCCTGCTCAACAAATGTCTGTCACCTACTGCATAAATTATTTAGGACTAATTTTCCCCTTTTATCAAATAAGATTGTCAAAATGTTTTCATCACATCTATTACCTATGATTTCTCATTTTCAGATTCCACAATTGCATTTGTAAATAACATTATTTCATTGCTTGAACAGTTCAGCCTTTCAGCTGGAAAAACAGTGTAATACATCTAATGAACACGTCATTATTTCCAGATGCTAAGCAGGATTTGGAAGTTTTTCCTGCTCACCTAACATACTCGCAGGAGAACCATGCATCCAATGAAATCAAAAACTAAGTGTCTTAAAGTTTTCCTGAAGCTCTTTCCAGAAAATGGTCTCACCTTGTGACTTCTAAGTGAGCTTTTCTCCCTCTGGACCAGGTGTTAAGAGGAGCATTATGTTCTCCCTTGAGAAAATAAAATTGCACCACTGTGAGGGTTATGCTTTAGCTGTCAGGCTGTCAAGGAGCATGTCAGAGTTAAAATCATAAACTACTGCTGCTTGAGTTTACAAGATGCTTCTGCAGCTGGCCTGGAGGTTGGGAAACATATTATCTTCCTCTTCCTTTCCATGAGCGTGGTACACAGTGGCAGAGTGGTTCTGCAGAATTTATTCTCCCTTTTTACAATTATCCACACACTCACAGCTATTCACTCATTCCTTAGAAAGAAACAGAGGGCTGCGTTAATATAACTGCTGGAGGTGTCTAAGGAAACTTACATGCCTAAACTATTGATAGGCAATTGCAGCCATTTGTGTAAAATAGACACCCTTACATTTCTAAGTTTTATGCCAGCAGTTAAATCTTAATGATTCTTTTATTAAAAAAAAAGCTTTTTATCAATTTAGCTCTGGTTATAGAATCCAGAAGGCAAAAAAAAAAAAAAGGCATACAAAATCATCAGGATTTTCTGGTTGATTAGGGATGCTCTATGCACAAGAGACAATAATCCCAGTCTCAAATTTCACTCCTCAGAATAAGGGAAGAGAGAAAAACTATTCCTTAGCAGCCATGGCACACTGCCAGAACACCAAACAAAGAGGGCATGGAGTCCTTTGCAGAGTATCTTCAGTGTTCTGCATACACAGATTAAGACAAACTACAAACAGCAGGCATTTCCAGAGGGGATGGAGAAGATTTACTTCTTGCTGTCCATCTCAGTGCACTAAGTTGCACTAAGCTGTAGTTTGGAGTGGCTCCATTCAGAAAACAGCTGATCAGGTTCTTTGCCAATCTAGCTATTTTCAGGAACCTACAGCTCCAAACAACTCCCACCTAACATTAAACTTTTTGAATGCTCTGCTATAGCTTGCAGCAATATCTCCACAGCATTTCACTCAGTAGGGTTTGGGGTCTTTTTCTCGTGCAATTAATACTGTTATCCATTTGTCCCTGAAATGTTTTCCTCCATTGTACTGTCCTGCCATCCTGGTGTTTCTACTGCAGTGTCTAGTTAATTAGCACTCTGTCTGTCTTCCTGATACTTTGGGTCCAGTCTCATTACATTATGTAAATCTGCATCTTGCTGAATTTGCCACGTTTTAGGCCACATGCTGCAATAATCAAAACCCCTGTGCATTCCATTGTTGTTCTTTCTATTTCTGGGGTTTATTAATTTCTGTGCATGTGCTCTTTCTAATTTAGAAGCAATTGAAATCTTAATTTCAGTTCTCATATAAACTGTAACATTGCCATTCCAAAGCAGATATCGTGAAATGACAGTTTCTTTTCCTAAGTGTTTTTGCCTGAACCTCCTATTTTGTGATAAATATTTATCAGTCTAATACTGAATATCTGCTGCCCTCATTCATTGGTGATGGAGGGTTTTTTTGTCCCAGACAGAAATATCTAAAAAGAACTGTGGGTGTAATCTTGTGAACTAAAGTAAAAAAACCGACATTATCTCAGCATCTAAGAATTAAATATTAAATTGAAAAATAAACTTGATACTTGGAGCTTGAAATTTAAGCTGAAATAAACAACTCAGGGAAAACAAATAAATAATAAGTAAATTTAAATAACAAAATAATATAATTTATAAATATATAATAAAAATATATCAAATAATTCATTTAATAAATTAAATTTTAAAAATAGAATTATTTACAGCCCAATCTCTGGTGTTCTAGGAATGTTCAAAATACCTGAGAAAATGAGTCTGTCATTCAAGGACTTGTTCAGAAATGCGTATAGACAGACTGTTGCATACATACCCTCTAAAAGAGGAGGGCTTCATAACAGGACTTTTTATTTTTAATCATGAAAACGATGAAACCATGTTCTTGGCAGATTAGTGAACTGTAGGAAATTCAATATTCTTCTAAGTTCTGGTTGCCAATCCCATGCCATTACAAGATTGGTGAGATTAGGATCAGCAGGGTAACTGAGATTGGAGGTAAACTTGCATTCTATAGTGCCACATTATTTTGTTTGTTAGTAATGATGGCTGCACCTAGAAACCTTGAATAGTGAAAACTCATGGCTTTAAAATATACCTACTGCAGAAAAACAGCTGTCCATCACAAATCCTTTCTGTGAGTTAGACCTGTTTTCTTGGCCACTAAAAGCAGATCTTTTAATTAGCTGTTGAAAAATATGTCCTTTCCTTTGACCCCTCCACCTTTATGAGACCCTACAGAGAAGCAGATGCTGGGTAAGAAGGTCCTTTCTGTTCTGCAGTCCAAAAAAGAATGGTTTTGAAGGGTAGGGAAGTGGGCAATGTGCTTCATTTGCATATAGTCAAGAAAGATGTTTGCCATCAGTGATGCTGGTCTTTTACTTTTCATAGGTGAAGAGGTACCACAGAGCCTTTTGTCTTTACTGTGCGTGTTACGCAACAAACACAAGTTCTCATATTCTTTGAGCCCTGGGAGTATTGTTGTAGTGCTTGTTTCTTTTTCCCTCTCCTTTTGAGCTGCTACAAGAAAAGCAACATTTTGAATGCAAAGATGAAACAAATTTCAATTCATTATTTGTCTTACTAGTATCTCTCTGAACAGAATGGATCAAACTGCTAATTAAAAGTCATCTTACACTCAAAGATTAAAAAGAAATTGTTACTGTGAGAGGAGACTTTTCATGCATTTCCTCTTCCGGAAAAACTGGAGGGCGCCCCCAAATGAGCAAACACACTATGTGTTGGACATTTGCAGTGATCTGCAGTGATGAAAACAATAAGACGAGTCGTAACCAGACAAAAAATTATGACTTGCTAATTCTCTGAACTGCTATGACAGTATTTCCAATTGCACATCAGACAATTCAGTCATTTGAATGTAAAATATATCTATGCTTTCCCACCAGGAGAGATCAGAAATTCGACTCCAAACAAGAGCTCATAAGGGCACACTGAGTTGGTCATGAGTGAACTAAGATAAGATTTTATGAAAAGAATGTGTAAGAATTTCTTCGAGAAACACAAATTCAGCTTCTACCTCATGTGGCTCTCTAGGAAAGCTCTAAAGATTTAAGAATAACTGAGAGATACAAGAACCTTATTTATTGTGTCCACCACAGCTGGAGTATAATGGAAGTTTCAGAGATAACATAAATTGAGCATTTTCTTAATAGCTTCTTTAAAAGTTTCCAATGAGGACAATGCTTGCTCTTCTTTTGTGTTCAGTCTTTCACAGAGGAAAGCTTTCTAAAACTTGTACATTCTTCTGATTGATATGACAAGCATATAAGGAACACCTGGATTATGTTCCTGGTATTTTCCTCAGTTTAAAAAGAAAAAAATGTCATATGTATCCTTTCACACAGGATTTGATCACTATTGACTTTTCTGATGTATTAGGAATATGAACCAATACTTGCAGGGCATTTGAGATCTCATTTTCAACTGTGCCAAGAAGTCTCTGATAGTCTTTAGGCTGAACTGAGTACCCATGACTCCCTTAGAAGCAGCTATTAGAGTTCAGAATTGCAACCCACTTTCAAGCATTGTCACTCTTGTTTTCAGTGACCTGCTGTAGCTTTGACCTTTGAAGAGATCTAATTGCATTACAACTGTCAGTATGCATTTGCTGCTATGGTCTGGGCAAGACTCCTATCCAGATGAAGTTTCTCATCATGGGAGATGAGAGGAAGGGGAAAGCAAAGAGAAAAACAAGCACTTACCCAACTTACTTCAGGAGTGAAACTGGGATTCTGACAGAAGTAGTTAATTAAGAAATAATTTATGCACTGATTATCAGCACTGCCTGCTTAAAAACACAGCACAGCACTTGCACTGAAGCAAGCAGAGTGTAACTTTATAGTATACTTGTGTTGTCAATTACCTGCCTAATAAGCTTGTAATTGAAACCACTATTATCATGCAGTTTCCTTAATAAGCAAAAAACACAGCAAAATAATGCGTGAATCCCCTCCAAGGCTGTGGAGAGCATGTATAAATCATGTAATCAACAGCAGCTTACTTTCTGAATCTCAAAAATTGATTAGAAATAATGACAGTTCCCCAAGGAACTCTTCACAGAAACATCTCTAAAATTCAGGAACTTTTGGATGAGACTCTGGATCTTAAAATAATGGCTTTAAGCCAGCAGTGTTAAAGCCAAATCCCAAGCCTATGAACTCAATGGATAGTTTCCCTTTACTTCATAAAAATTTGGATCAGGCCTTTAAAAGCCAAAGCATGCCCAGGTCTTGTGCAGTACATCACACACTGACAACAAAAAGGGAAAAAAGGTCTGAAGGCAGCTTCACTGGCTGCCTCACCAGTGACAAAGCAGTGTGCCTGTCCTTCTAGTTTCATCTTCTCTGTAATATTTCCTCTCAAACTGCTTGGAATAGGGAGAGAAGACTCAGGTGGCTGATATTTCTTTCACTCCATCTGTTTCTAGTGAAGCAATGGAGGTCAGGATGACCTGAAAATTTCAAGGAATCACATTATTTTTGCATCTTTCCCAGAGCTTAATTGCATTGAGAAAGCAATCACAGGCCAGGTAAAATAAGAAAGGGGTTAGGATGTAGACAGATTTAGGTATCTTACTGATTAAAGGACTATAATATTAACACAATCCTCACAAATTTGGCCATTAATGATAATTAACACCTAAATTCCTTGAAGGAAATAGTCTTTCACATGCTTTAGGCTTCCTGTGATTAACACTTGAAATACATGGCAGATTTTCCTCCTAGCAGGCACTTTTGCTCCACTTGTGAACCAGTTGGCAAATCAAGCCCTTATTCAACTTACTGCTAATGTCTTTAACAGCATATATACAGATATTATATTCTGAGAGCAGAGGAAAGGAAAACATACTTATTCCCCAGACAGAAATATTGACAATAAGTCCTGACCTTTCTTGGTTTATTTAAGTAATTTAACTAGCTGCTTCTCACACCATATAGCAGCTAAGCTAGCTCCAAGACAAACTTGAGACAGTTTTTCTCATAAAAGCCCAAATAGTTAGTGACTAACTACTTGAAAGTAATCCTGATGAAACAGCGTGACCTGTTTTACTTTCTTCCTTCTATTTTAATACCTTCATTTAAGTGAGGAAATTTGACTTTATAGAATATTCAGTGTTGCTGAAAAATACAAGACTTCCAGCCCCCATATTTTTATGATTAAACAGAATGCCTTATTCTGCCTTAGTCTAATTTGTATAATAAATTAGCCATTTCACTGTGGATTCCTAAATGATAGTCAAGCGAGATAGCAAGTTCTACTCCTTACTGCACAACTAATTCTTAACTTCAAATACCTCCTGGGTATATACATTAGACTTTGATTTTTCCTGTTTCTCCTAATAAAATTTCCTACATATATCTCTTTCCTATAAAATAATAACAATTTTCTTTCTGTGGCACTTAAGTCAGTGTCTCTTGCTGTCACCACATACCTCCACCGAGGTCATTCAGCTGAGTGTGGGCTGTTTTGAAGTCAGTTAGGTCCAATTAAATTAAATCCTCAATGCCTTCTGTATTTCTTCTGTGCTCTTGCACACCACAGGACCATGCTCAGACCTCTCAGAGAGGCTCTCCCTGGCCATGTGGCAAAGAGTTTGTAGGCCTGGCCTCTAGAGCCTGTTTTCCATTGCACTGCTCTTCTATAGCTTCATCAGGTATCTACTGGTTTCTCAAATATATGTCTTCAGAGACATAATGCACGTCAAAGGGAAATAAGAGAGAGAATAGAGCCTTAACAGAGCTAGAAAATGCAGTACTGAAAACACTGAGGAGTGGAATGTTCCTTAAAGAAGCCAAGTGCTAGTAAATGCTTGATCATATCCTTTTCCCACCTATTTATGGAAATGTGATTTCCTGTCTGCATGGCAATTGTCCTCATACAACATGTGCTTGCTGCACCAGAAGTACTCAGCTCTGGAATACCAAGCTCTTCTTATGATCAACATGGAAATTTCAGTTCCTGTATCTACTCATAACTCACAGTTCCTTACTGCAGAAAAGTTGTTCTTCTTCAGTTGTGCCGCAGAAATCAGGAGAGAAGCAGTAGGCTGCTGTTTCTTTGGTGAAGTGCAATGTGTCTTTGGGGGGGGGGGGGCGGATGGTT
>VXBA01001255.1:965802-982078 GCA_013399895.1 Serilophus lunatus
CAAATTATAAACAAGTGTGTATTGCTTGCAGAAATACAATTTACAGCTTAGTCAGGAGCAGTGCAGGTGTTCTCAAAGCATCATGAAAAGCAAATGTCCTGCATAATCTGATACTAACATATTAAATGGTGTCACAGGATGTTTGCTCAAATGCTTGATATTTCACAGCTTTCCACAGTACATATTTAAACAACCAAAGAATATTTAGACCTTGATCTTGTTTGTTGTAGCCCGTTCTTTAAGTATCTTATGCCAAATTCTGATGGGAAAGTGGAAAGTGGAAACAGGATGGATTTTTCCCCTCACCCATTTTGGGCATTTGCCTCTCCCAGCTGTGACTGAGCTGTTCCCAGAGGTTCCAGCCCATGCAATCAGGCAGACTACTAACTTCTGGCAAATGACCTGGATCTTTGTTCTTCTGTGGGTAAATAATTGTGCCCACAAACAATGAGGATTTTCCTTATGTAGCTTGGTTGCCAGAGAACAGTTCCAGAAGGTTTTACCCTGAGGTAGGATGCAGCTGTACCTGTAGACACAGATGCAGAAATAGATGCAGATCAGCAGTGCTCTGACCTTCCTTGGAAGCTTGCTTCATATCCTGATCCCCCTGGCAGCATGTGCTTTGCTCCCAGTTACGCTGCTTGCTGTTTGTCCTTTACTGCCCAGAGGAGCACAGCTGTCTTATTTATCTCATTTTAACTTTGCCCAGTAAATCAACTGCTACAGCACTTCTCTCTGAAACTCATTTGTTGATATCTTTTCTAGTGCTCTGGAATGAATATAATAGCCCAGGTGCAGTCATAGTCAAGCTGTACAGAGGAAAATTATTGGCACTTTTGTTTTCTCCATAATGTAATGTCTGTCTGACTGTAGCCTAAGATTGCATTCCCTTCCTTTTGCTGCTGTATCACACTGCAAATTCATCTATGATTTCTCTATTTCTAGCTCTCAATCTCTTCCAACAGCACTGTTTCATTCCATGGAATATAGCATTAATTTGTTAGTGTTTATAGACCAGTGAGCGCTATTGTATGAGAGGTTGGACTAGATCATGTACAGACAATATAATATCGATGGCAGCCAAAGAGAAAATTGACAAATCAAAAATAGAAGAGAAAGGAGGAACAGAAGACAAAATTTGGTGAATTTTAGATCTTTCATTTCTGTGGTAGACCAAAGAAGATTTAAAAAATTACACACAGTTCAATTGGCAACAAACTTTAAAAAACCAAACACAAAATCTAAAAAAACAATAGAATACTCATTTTAAATCTCACTGAGGTATTTTGTTAAACTTAAATTTAGTAGTTCCAGGATTTTCTTTCTTTTTTTTTTTATTTTTTGACTTGTGTTCTTTTATCGACATGTAATAGTATAAAAATCTCTTTTCAAGGGGAAATATTTTTTAGGTTTAAAACTCCCTTAATTTCATTCTTTGACAAAAAATGGCAGTTCAAAGATAAAATTTATAATGACATTTTTATAAGTATTTTCAAAATGTTTTTAGTTAACAGCATTCATCAAATTTGATACAAGTAGCCAAGTTCCAGCCCAGTTTTTAATTTCTTCAAGACAAGTTTTGGGAAAGCTGACTGTTAAATCAATACCCACTTAAATACATAATACATGAGAGAGAAAACTGAACATCTGAAGGTGCAATGAGCAAGAAAGGGAGAATAAAAGGAAAGGAATACTGTATACAGACAAAATGAGAGATGAAAAAGAAAGTAGAGAAAACATTTGAGGGTTTGCGAGGAAAGAAATAGGGATAATATGCTACAGAATGGGAATAATGCAAAACCCACAGATTATCAGTTCCCACCCAGTAGGGGGTGGTGAGGAAAGGAAAAAACAAAAAAGAGTTTCTGAAGACAGGTGCTCAAATGTCATGCACTTCCACTGCAAGAAATGGAAGGAAAAAAACCTCGACAGGAGGTCGACAGGAAAAAACCTCGACAGGAGATTGATGCATTTCTCTTCACTGAAGACATAAGGTGTCAAAGGTGACCAGACTCCCTAATTAGAACTTCTGCTTAACTATGTACAGTTAGGTGGGATGATGTCAGCCAAGGCCTTTTAAGAAGTATAATTATGTTCTTTTTACACACACAGAATTAATAAGGTTGGAAAAGACCATGGAGACCATCAAGTCCAACCTTTACCTAGGTTAACAGCCTATCCAACATCAGTCTAACATCTCTACCATCTAAACCATTTAAACCATCTAAACTATGTCACTAAGTTCATCATCTAACCTATCCTTAAACACATCCAGGGACAGTGACTCCACCACCTCCCTGGGAAGCCCATTCCAGTGGGAGATCACTCTCACTGTGAAAAAGTTCCTCCTGATATCCAGCCTAAACCTCCCCTGACGCAGCCTAAGACTGTGTCCTCTCGTCCTGTCACTGGGAGCCTGAGAGAAGAGACCGACCCCCGCCTGACTACAACCTCCTTTCAGGTAGTTATAGACAGCAATAAGGTCACCCCTGAGCCACCTCTTCTCCAGGCTGAACAATCCCAGCTCCCTCAGCCCTTCCTCATAGGGCTTGTGCTCCAGCCCCTTCACCATCCTCGTTGCCCTTCTCTGGACACGCTCCAGCAACTCAATATCCTTCTTAAACTGAGTGGCCCAGAACTGGACACAGCACTCGAGCTGTGGCCTAACCAGTGCCAAATACAAGGGAAGGATAACTTCCCTGGTCTTACTGGCAACACTATTCTTGATGCAGGCCAGGATGCCATTGGCCTTCTTGGCCGCCTGGGCACACTGCTGACTCATATTCAGCTTCCTATCAACCAGCACCCCCAAGTCTCTCTCTGCCTGGGCATCCTCCAGCCACACCGACCCCAGCCTATAACTCTGCATGGGGTTATTGCGGCCAAAGTGTCAAACCCGGCACTTGGATTTATTAAACCTCATGCTATTGGACTCAGCCCATCTCTCCAGCCTGTCAAGGTCTCTCTGCAGAGCCCTCCTTCCCTCTAACAGATCGACACTCATTCCAAGCTTGGTGTCATCCGCAAACTTAGTAATAACGGATTCCATCCCCTCGTCCAGGTCATCAATAAAGATATTGAATAAAACTGGCCCCAACACTGAACCCTGGGGGACCCCACTGGTGACTGGCCTCCAAATGGACATGACTCCATTCACCACCACCCTCTAAGCTCAGCCATCCAGCCAATTCTTAACCCAGGACAGAGTTCCTTCTCACATGCATCTATGTCTAAGCTTGGCAAAAAGGCCGGTGAGAGGAGATGGTTTATTCACAGTATGATACGGAGAGTTGCATCACACGTCATTGAACAGAGGGATAAATTAAATAAAAACCATTGTGGTTCCTTGATGAATTACACAAATTGTTAACAATAGCACTCAGGCTACTGGCATGGACAGGTGAGTTCTGCATCAATGATAACGAAAGGCAGTCGCTCAAAGAATTATTTGGGAAAGTTAGAAAATAGGTCTGAGTAAATCAGAGAATCAATTGCCCACAGTTCTGCTGCCTTTTTGCTCCTGAATGAGTAATATTAAACCTTCTTTAAGATTTTGCAGTGGCACAGACAAGTCAACACACTGGCATCTGAACATTTGGGTTATGGATCTCAGTGCCCAGAGGAAGACACCAGACAATTATACACAGTTCTTTGTTCAGCTGTAGGTTACAGTGTTGACCTGATTTGGCTTAATTGCCCTGGAAATCCTCATATTTAATCCTTCCTGGTACAAAAGACTCATGAATGAGTTGAAAACAAACACATTCCAACATCCAGATTATTTTTCCATATCTTGTCTTCATTAGCTTTGCCCAAAATGTTGTAAGTACTATTCTCCAAATTCAATGCTTTCAAAGTATTTTTTCCGTTGTTAACACATCTTCTGGAAAGTCATGTGTCAATGCCTCTGAACTGCAGTGCATTAATGCCACTAAATTGGCAACAGAAGTAAATGGTAGCTGTTGTAAGACTACTTTGTTTGGTCCTTTTTCTGTTCATGATGATAATCAATTGCAGTAATTTCCAGATCCTTTTAATTTCTGAAAGAAAGCTGGTTTGCAGAATAACCCTTCTGCATTATTCCAAGTAAAATCAGAGCCACCAGGCTGCCATAGAGGTTCACCATTCTCTGCTTTGAAATAGAACAGACATTTGCGCAGCATGCAGTGTTAAATTCTTCCTTTTTTGACTGCCACAAGATGAAATCCTTATGTTGTTTCCACTAGAGCTAATGAGTAATAAATCCAGAGCCATCACAATCCTGGGTGCCAAAAAATGTCAGTGGCCCACCACTTATCAGAACATACATAAGCTGTAAACTGAATCTCACAATTCTGAATTGAAAAATTGCAGGTGCAAATTTCTGGAGGATCAGTCTATGCATATGGTGAGGGAACACTTGCCTGAACATGCTCTTACATGCAGGACTGTCTCGTCTCTGTCACTGAATCATACCTTTCTCTGGTCTCTCTGCAGTGACTTAATGTCCATGAAGAATACTTTTTGATTGCTGTTGGGTCTGAGATAAGTGCTCCTTGTGTTTGTTCTGTGATCCATTGGTCCATTGCCAAGAAGAATATTTTTGCCAACAGCTATCAAAACAGCCAATACTGAAGCTTTTGATTAAAATTAATTTAGAATCCTCTAGTCATAATAACTAAATATTTATATTAATGGTTATTATCTCTGTGAGACATCACAGAGGCAGATTGGACGAATCAAAGTAATTATAAGTTATGGGGACTGGTAATAATGACTTTAGCTGCCTCCACTAGACAAACCTATCTTCTGAGCTGCTGTGTAAAATATGTAGTGAGAGAACCTCTCTGTTGTGATTGAGGTACTCTAAATGCAGAATATATGTCTAGCATCTTTCCAGCAGTTCTCTCCCTGTTGACTGTATCTAATTCTTCGTTTAAAAAAAAAAAACAGAACATCAAAGTATTTCTTTATGTAATGTTGAAAAATTAGAACAAGGACTAATCTAGGAGTCTAAGCTCTTAGATCCAAAAAAAGGCAGTTAACTTATCATCTTTAAATCAATTCCCAGTTCCGGTGGAGTGGAAATCTTCTTGCTTCTCAGATTGCAGATTACAATCAGGACCTGAACTTTGCCTTGGGCTGGGGCTTTCAGTTCATTCAGACTTTTGGTTTTATGGGCAGGACCTGGAAGCCCAGCAGGGCCCATTTGCAAGGCAATCTGAGATTTGACTGCCTCACTGGAGCACAAAAAGTAAGTGAACATTTCCACACTTCACAACACTGTGTGGTAAGCAACTAGCCAGGGAACAAGAGGAAGTTTATACAAATGGATCACATTACGTAAATAATTTTAGTTTCAACAAATCTTTTTTCTTTTTTTTTTTTTTTTCCTTATAATAATGTACTATTTGATCATCCTTATAATACCTTACCTGTGATTTTACAAAGCCCATTTTTAAACGGTGTGTCTGCACAACTGACATCCATCTCTCCAAACCATACTTTTTTGAGAGGATCTGTAATTGCAGAATTCCAACCAGAAATTCTGATCCCCATCCTGTAACAAGCCTGGTTGTCCTTCCTCATCCTTACATTTTTCAGTTTTGCATCAGTATATTAATTTCCATCAGTGTCTATAACTTCTAGCAAGGGTTGCAAAAAATTTAAAAATATAAATAAATTCTTATAATCTTTTAAGATTGTGGGGTTGCTATTTAGTGTCACAGAGAGTCTTAGTAAAGTATGAGCTTGTAAAATTCAGCTATTAATCTAGTCTAGAATCATCAATTAAATTAAGACTAGAAAAAAAGTACTAAAAGATCTCCTGAGTGATTCTTTACTTCAATATATTCTAATATTTTTTGGAAGATGTTAAAGCTCTTGAACTCTGGATCAAATACAGCATGAGCTGTACCTTTCTTTCTGAACATTTCAGTTCTCTTTGTTAAATAATGGATCTGAGCAAACCAAACACATCTCATGTGAAATTAGATATGCTCCCTTAAGGTTCATGTTCAGGCAAATCTTAATGGCAATATAAAGTTAATATTGAGCTGAACTTAGAAGAGTGCATTTTAATCTATATATTTATGATTGAGCTTATTTCCTTTGCAGCTACAGGAAAGAAGTTTTCCACTGATGCTTTTCTTCCATTCTGAGTCTTTATATTCAAATGTCAATATGCAATGTTGCAAGATGGATATTTATAATTACTCTGATTTCATTAGCTAAAAAGTCAGAATTAGAAGGTAAAAATTAGATTTTAATGAACAATTTCAGCACGAAGAAGATATGAATTGGTGTCTTGAGGATATTGTCATGACTTAGAAATGAGGCAAATTAGACAAGTCTAATAGGAAAAAAAATAGCAAGGTTGAGAGGAGATTAAAAGAACTTCAAACAGCAGAGTGGTAGAAGGAGTAGAGGAGAATGTGGAATTAGGTTTAAAATCTTAATTCTTATTTTAATATTGCAGAATAATTCTGAACAGTGTTGGTAGGAATTGAGGAAAAGACTTTAACAGCAGGCAAACACAAGCCTGGAGAGAATAAAGATATCCAGCAAGATATGCTGCTCCTCCACTTACACTGTTTTGAAATCAGTGAGGCCACCTGTACTGAAACAAGTGTCCATGTACATGAAACCCATTTATTCTTCAAGATAGACCCATAGTATCTTTGTACTTTTGGCCTGTCAGTGCTTAGACTCTCATCTGCAATTGAGTCTGGGCTTAGGCCAGTGAGGAAAAAGATAAAACAAACATTTGAAATTTACCATGGCTTTGATGATTTGGGATGAAAGGCAGCTATTTGCAACACAGAAGGGAAATGATTCTCCCCCTCTAGTCTGCTCTTGTGAGACCCCACCTGCAGTACATGTCCAACTCTGGGGCCCTCAAGATAAGAAGGACATGGACCTGCTGGAGTGAGTCCAGATGGGGCCATACAGATGATGAGGGGGCTGGAACACTTCTGCTATGAAAGGCTAAGAGAGTTGTTGTTGTTCAGCCCGAAGAAGAGAAGGCTCTGGGGAGGACTTAGAGTACCTTTCAGTACCTAAAGGAGCTACAATAAAGCTGGAGAGAGACTTTTTGCAAAGGCAAGTAGTGATGGGACAAGGGGCAGTGGCTTTAAGATGACAGAATAGGTTTAAATTAGATATTAGGAAGAAATTCTTCACTATGAGGATAGTGAGGCACTGGAACAGGTTTTCAGAGAAGCTGTGGATGCCCCGTTCCTGAAGGTGTTCAACGCCAGGTTGGACAGGACCCTAAGCAACCTGGTCTAGTGGCAAGTGTTCCTATCAGTGGCAGGGAGCTTGGAACTAGATGATCTTTAGGTCCCTTCCAACTCAGATCATTCTATTATTCTGCATTTAATAAAAAAATATACCTGAGTCTCTTTACCATATATTCTGCAAGTGTAAAGTAGATTACAACTGTACGGCTCTTGGATAGAGTTTTTATGAACTGAATGGATAGTTTGAGAAAGAAATAGGAAGGAATCAGTGGAATCAGGAAGAGATCTGACTTGTTGAAAGGTCAAACACTTGGAGACAAATCTGAGGTGTCCTGAATCCTAATGCAGTATCATTCTCATTAGACTGTGCCATGGCCTAAAGCAAATGCTCAGTGTAACTGCATTTTTACTGCAGCCATTTTAAAATAATGGTTCTTGTGGCATACACATGTCTCATTTTTTATATACAGTCATGCAAGACACGCAGATGACTCTTAATGTTACCCTCTCTCCCCCTCGACTATTAAATAAACTCAGAAATTACAATGACATTAAAAACACTTCGAGCAATTTTATGTGATCATTAAGTCAGAATATTCCACCCTAGAGGCTTCTGCTATTCAGCAGCCTTGAAATTACTTAGATCAATTAAGTGCATTATATTTTATATGAAATACAGGAATGTGGGTTTTTTGCCACTGTGGGGAAATATAAATAATGAAACAAGGAGAATCTCCAGCATTCTCTTTGTAGTCTTGTGCTGCTTTTCTCACATCTGACTGTTTTCGCTTGATTGGACTTGCTTTTTCCTTTTTTTTGGTGAAATATAGTGATATATACATCTATAATCCAAATATTTCAGCCTAAAAGTCTCCCTTATTATGCCATCCTTTTTTCCTTAGGTGAAAGAGAAGAGAAATAAGCAGGCATAAGTCCAGATCATTTAATGAACTTGAAGTACTTAACCAAACCATCAAAACTAGGACTAGTTACTGTGTATCCTGGAGAAGAACTTCCAAATGATGTTTCATTCTGCTGTAGATCTGAGGTACCCTTCCAAAATACTCTTCGTATCCACTGACAGTACTGATGCAGTCAGAGAATCACCTTCATGAGATAGGTTTCTGTGGGGAGTGTTGATGTCAGGATACTGAACAAAACCAGGAAAATAGAGTAGTAGGGTAGGCAGAAAGATCCATTAAGGTAGGTCACTGCCAGACCCCAAAGTATAAGCCAGGTGTTTTAATGGACAGTGCTAAAATGGTAACATCCCTTTGGGAAGAAGGACATATGCCAACATCACACTTCATCATTGAGTGAAGTCATGACTATATTTGTTTATTTATCCATGCTTTTTTTGGCTTTTTGGTATATTTATTTCTATTTTATTCAGAAAGTGAGCTGTTTGCTGTAAATCATAATTCTTACTACCAGTCATTACCTATTTAGGAGAATGTTTACAAACTCTGGTGTCATCTAGGGATGTGACCTTGCAGGAAAGATCATTAGCCATTAGCTACTATCAATAATTAGTGTCCAAGTAGAATGAGCAGCTAGTCAAGTACTATGCAAGAATAGTTTCAGAGAAAGCATTGCCTTCTGTAAAGTGAAAGGGTTAGAAGATAGTTTTCAGTTTTACAAGCAAGCTGATTGAAAGGCTGTGTAATTAAATTCGTTGTGTGCCATGCCCGTCCTACAGAACATAATAGGACTTACCCAGAAAATGGATCTGATAACCCGGTGCCCAGTGTTGTGCTAATTCTCATGCTGTGGTGCAGCCCAGCCACTAAATTATAGTTATGCAGGATTAATTAGTACCATTCTCCATAAGGCTAATATTCAGTGTAAATGAGGGGGATTAGCAGGGAGTTATGCAGTGACTTATGAGAAAAGAAACACATTTTTAAACAGGGATCTTAGGGCATACAAAATTAAAAACCAAGGGATTTGCTTTAAAATATCAATGGCCTACTGCATCAGGCATGGTTTTCCTTTTCCTTAGCATTGAAATAGGCTTGCAGAGATAGGGTTGTGCTCCACTAGCTGCAGCTGAACATTCTTAAGTATTTCAGAAGTCATCAGCTTCTACATCATAAAATCCAGAAGGGATCCAAAGTGCACTTCTAGGGATTACTTGCATAATGTGGATATTACATCTACTTTTTACTACATTCTATTTAAATGTCTTTTTAAAGAATATTTTTAGGAATAAAAACAAAAGCAACCAAAATCTGTAAGCACTTGATGGTAATCTAAAATTACCCAGTGATACTGTGAAAGTTCTTGTTTCATCATTGTAAAGATTAATATCTTCCGTATTAAAAATGTATATCTTATCACACATTGTTTTTTCAATTTAGGATTCTAAGCCCTGAGTTTACTTGTAGCTTTATCATCTTGAGTTGCAATAGTAAACTTGCCTTCTCCACTGAAATTTGTATGAAATGGGATGAAGCTATTCCATGTCTTTTATACACTAGTATATTTAATTCTTTAAATACTTGTCTTTTGGACATATTTTTCATTGCTTCACTCATTTCTCTTTTCAGAACAATAGGCAATATCCTTCCTGAACTGCAAACACCGGGTCTGGACATAATATTCCTACCATGACTACAGTATTATCCAATGCTGAGCATCCAGCATCTTGATCTCAGTTCAGAATTTTCTTGTTTAAGACACATTTTTCACTGGAGTCTTTTTTTGGCAGCATCGTGTTTACCTCATTCAAGAATGCTTATCCTTGTTTCAAATTCACTACAGCAGAGTTTTTCTCTCTCCCATTTATGTGGGCTGTAGCTATGTCTAGCACTCTTCATTCCCCTTCTATCTCTGCTGGGTTACATTATTTACGTACAGACTGATTTCCTTAGGAGATTGAGGTGCAAGGACTTTGCAGCAGGAACTAGACTCCTATGTAGAGCCTACATTGGGCAAATTGTGTGACACTCCAATATTGTGAACACCTGATTGCCCAAGCAGTGACTCTATTGAACAGAAAAGGAGTATGCTATTTATTCTGTCTTCAGAAAGGTGAAGCACTGTATCAGAGGTGGCTGACTATTTGTGTTGTTCCTTATATTCTTCCCTAAAATTTGTAAATGGATACCATCTGAGATAGAAATATCTAATATGATCCAGTACAGCAATTCTTACCTTACTAAAAGAGGGGGAAAAGAGGAAAGCCAATCAGAAGATACTGTAAGTTAAGCTTTTGTCCCAGAAGGAACAAAAAAAAAAAAAAAAATTACTGAGGAAGGCATTGAGGAATACACAGAAATACATAATGATAATGCTCAGACTCCTGTCTTTTACTCCAGACCAGACTGGGCTTCGAGGGGAGCCTTGCTCTCTCCAGCTGGCTGGAGCCTGCCCATACACAACCCTGTTTGTAACCCTGCCATGGATAGTACACCAGGGCTTGTGACCTGTAAGGCTGGAAACTTGAATCTGCCCTAAGACTAAATACGGCCGGTGTCAGAGACAGACCCTTTCTGTGGCAGTGGCAGAGGGAAGAGCATGGAAACTCCTACAGACTGAGAACTCAGCTCACACAGTGCCAGCTTATTTATGCTCCCCAGTCCCAGCAGGCTACAGAGTTTTGAAGACATCATTCTTCACTTTGTGAAGAAGGATGGTAGAGGGATCAGAAAAAAGACAGAGCCAATAACTTAGCTGACACTGCAATCAGCTTACATTTATCTCCCTCTCTACCCTGCTCTTATTTTTTTCTGAATTGGTTCAGAACAGTCAAAATCTCCAAATATCTCTCTTTCCCCATGCCAAGGTGCATTTAGCAGTTACATTTCATAGGTTAGTATAGTTTTCAAATGAGAAGAGGTGCTATGAAAGCTTTTATGTTGTTTTCTTTTTCATTTGGTTAATATACTCATTGTGTGTGAATGTGCATCTGAGTAATGTTTTGTTAATGTGACATTTATTCTCCTTTCCTTCCAGACCCTCTTTAAGCATGTCTGCAAATCAATCTGGTTTTGTGTTTAATGCAAGTTATCAATCATCTTTCTATGAACAAATGGTCTCACATTACGTGGAAGGAACATTCTGATGTATTCATTCTATTATTGTTTCTTGGAAAAGATCCAGATTTGCAATAAACCAGTGATTGGAAATGCACAAAGTATTTTAATATCCTAATTATTTTGATTTAATTTCCTCTAATAGTTTAAATTGATACTGAATTTATTTTGAAGCCATTACAAAGGGATTCCCCTCACCCCTTGCCAAGTAGTTCAGAAACACATACTGAACTTAATCTGAAGATAAAATACATTATTCTTATTCTAAGTTGCCAATGGTATGAGAAGGAGAAACTCTTGAATGAGAAAGCTAGGTGGAGGGAAATGAAAGGGGAAAAAAAATAAAAGCAAAGCAAGCTGCTATATATAAACTCAATTATTATTTAAAAATTCATCTGATTTTTTTAAAAAAATTGTTACAATGGCAATTTTTCTGTCTTCAGGAGATGATAATCAGACACCCACTGACTTCCTAAATTGCTGGCACTAAGACAGATTTGACTATATGAAAAGACCTACTCAAAAATTGCAGCTCTCTCAGACTATTTTTCTTTTTCCTATGTTATCTGCATTTTTACCCAACTGTGTACTTAGAGCTTTGCAAGCACTTTATACAAGCATGGAAATCGTATTGCCAGGCTCTTTCTGAGTTGAATCCCACAATGTAGATGAGCAGTTTGCCAGTTCTAAGGTCCCAAGTATTTTCAAGGTATTTCATGGCACTAGAGACATCAGTAAAAAGCTACAGATCAGACCCGTGGCCCATGATGCTCCTGGTGCTACTAACAAAGTATGTAGCCATGCTTGGCTTCAAAAGCTGATGGCTCCAGGCCTGAATTACCAGAGGAAGTTTGTACCACAACAAACAAAGCTGCCATTCAGGAGTCTTATTTCAGTTACTACTGACTTGCTCAAACGATTCCATTTCAAACTCTCATCAACAAGAAGGTGCTACAGTTTCACATCCTTTTACCCCTAACAGAATCAATGGCATTACATTAGCATAAAATCAAAGATGTGCAACACTGAAAAAAGTGAATAGGATCTTTTTAATAAGTCATGAATTTATGGCCCGTGATAATTTTGAAAATAACTGTAGCTTGACAATAGCTATTGGCTGTAAACGAGCACCTAAGGATACTTCATTACTTATGAAGCAAATTCATGATGACACAAAAGTTTCTCAAACCATTTTGAAGAGCCTTGCTTATTAATTTTGAAGAGTTATTTGCACTATTTTTTAAATGCACATTAATTCATGATATAAATTGACACGTTCAGATTTTAAAAAAAATTAAATGTCATCAGAATTTGAGAAATGTATTCTATATAAACATACTGCAATTCCAATCTCCATGCTTTACTGCTTTTGTTAGTTGCAAGTGAAGAGATGAGTGTTTCATATCATGCTGCCACTCTGTGAGAGCACGTGAATTAAGTCCTTTAAACTATTTAACTGTGTCGTTGACTTGAAGATCTCTACAGTCTTTTCCAACCTTGTTAATTCTGTGTAATTCTGTGTGTAATCTCACCACTTAGTTTTAAGGTGAAAACCCACACTATTTGCATTAGATTACCTTGACAGTGTGTGGAATAAATAATAATTTCTGAAATACATTCAGGAATGTTTCCTATGTTGTAAGAACAGCCACTAGAGTAAGCCAACAACAATCATGAGAAAAAAATCTAATGTGATTGTATCCCTTCTTTCGAATTACTTCTGATTTTAAAGTCCCTACTCTGAAGATGGGGAATTTGAGCTCTGTCCTGTGAAGATTCAAAGTCTTGATCCTGAATTATGACCTGTAGCGCACTGGGAATGGGATGTGAATTACCCTCTCCTTCTTGAAACAGAACCACTCTGCACTCTGATACACAAAATATATGGTGGAAGCAAATAAGAAAAAACCTGACTATGAAAGCCAGTGCATAATGCACACAGGTAAGACACGAGAAATTTGGATATTTTCATCCTTATATAACAAAATCAGAGCAGAAAACAACTAGAAGCAGATCCTCCACATCCTTCATGTATGCACAGATCATCAAGGAAAAGAGTACTCAGAAAACTTGGTTTCATGTTTGTCTCAGCATTTGCAAGACTTTTGAAAAGCTCTTCCTGAATCATCATCTTTCTCAAGGACTTTGGCAACATTTAGGCAGCACTAAGTCACTCTGCTTCACGCCAGACCATGTTGGCAAGATCTGTGTGCTAAATAAATGCACATATGCAGTGCTTAAACATATGCACAAAGGACTCCTTTTCTTATCCAGCCTGTAAGCTGTGCAGTGCTTGGGCAATATTTAACATTCTGTACCACACATTGGGGTTAAATCATACCTAAAGCCACTTTAGACAGAATATCTGCATTGTGGATTTTGTCTTGTCCATTCCTGTGTTTCTGATGCAGGGAAGGAAACAAAGCATAATTGTTGATGCTGTGAAAGGCAGTGGTAGTAGACCTGGCTGATTGCAATGCAAAGGCATTTAGTCCAGTGACAGCTTATGGGTTTCTGAAAATTTACCTAGGTATCAACCTGACAGATAAGCAAGGCTGTGATTATCTCTATTTGCTTGAAATACTGACCTATGATTTAAGTTTTCTATTGCTGTAATAATCTTTTCCCAAGATACTAAACATGTACAGAATCCCTCAAAATATTTTAACCCAGTATTTTAATGCAAACTTTTCCTCTTTGAAATAATCAGGGATTGGAGTGTGTCTTTGTTGCTTTGTTCAGTCCTTTATGAGATTATTAATTGAAGTTTTTTTCCTTTGACTTTTGTAGCAATGTCTCATCCACTTCACATTCTCTTTGATGTAATCTACCCTCAACAAATGAGGTCATTTTGGCTTTCTTATTATATTGCATTTCAAAAAAAAAATAGCTTGTTAGCTTTCACAGATATTTTTCATAGATAAAAAAGATAGAAGCTACTGCAAGTTGTCCAGCCTCTGTAAGATATAGTCCCGAAGAAAGAGATGCCTTTGAGTATGCATAATTGAGACAAAAATCAATGTATGGGGGGGGGGAGTTCTTTTTAATGCACATTTGTAAGCAAACATGAGACTTTTGGCTCTCTATTTAGCATACCGCTGCTGAACTGGAAGCTGTCTATCTCCTTGAAGAAGGAAAGTTGAATGTGCTCACTGGAGCACTGTTTAGAGCATCCCACCTTCAAAGCAAATTAAGTTCTCCAGATGGTAGCAGTTATCCTTGTCTGTGAAAATAAGATGTGAACTTATGGTCCTAGAACCACAGCACATCACAGGAAATGTGTTTCAACACTTCGTAGTATAACTGTACAAGTGTGTACACCTATAAGAGATTTCTAACTAGAGTTGTCTTTTAGCTCTTTTATACAACAAACTGATATAATTTCTTTCCAAAAAGAGATCATCCTTAGATGTGTGTCTAAAACAAACTTCCAAATCTCTTCGTAAGATTCTTCCTCTCTCCTTTGTCTCTGCCCCTCCTTTCCTTTAATAATGGAAACAATTTGCATCACAAGCTAAACACAACTTAATTTCCTTGTCCCTTATAGGAAGAAAATAAGGTTGCAAAGGAAAGTTAAATGAATACTGCATGAACTGCTGCCATCTCTCGGTTTTATTCATCATTCCAAGTATTCTGAGCATATTCACCTAAATCAAGAATACTGGGGCATTTCATAGTATTATTTTCCCTTTCCCCTCACATCCAGTATTGCAAACATAAAGCAAGACATCATTTTGGTTTTTTGCTGCTGCTGAAATTGTCAGTTGTGACTATTAAGGATGCATAAAATTCTTCTGTCATATTTTTTTCGTGTGTACTTAGGCTAAGCTATTTATCTTATTTTTCTGGGGTTTAGTTTGGTTTTTTTTTTTAATCTTTACCCTTGTTAAGGTAGAGATTATGCTTCCAAGCATTCAGTTGTAATTTTTGTACTACAACAATGCAAGTTAACTTTACTACATTAGCATTCTAGATAATGAAAGGAATGAGGACAAATGAAGGGAATGGCGGCGGTAGCGAGGAATCACATCTGCCTAAATGAAACAAAATACATTTCCAATATAATTTTTTCCATGTTTGAAGACTAACATGCTAATTTTATGCCTTATCCAGTTGTGTGCTCTGATTAGAAGTTTGTTGAAGGTAATGGTATAACTCTAGTGCACTTCAAGAGCATTCGGATGATTTCAGCTGAAAATCGTTAGGTTTCTATTGAAGTTGCCAGTGGAATGACATTGGTTTCTCGCACCCAATACTGCACACCACAATTGCTGCATGTTTAATCAGCTCCTGCTGATTTCAGTAGGACATCAATTGACCTTTTCTAGGTCAATTGCAATGTGTGGACAGCTAAAATATCCTGTCTGAGTGGTTGCCCACTAAATGATAATATGAATGATGAATTGGAACAAAATCCAGACAATCTCCCAAGGACAGCCGCAGAGGCAGGATTTTCTCCTGCTCCTCACTTTTTCTCATTCTAGTTGATGTCTCACTTATTAATATGTTTGCTTGTAGTAGTACCTCACCAGGCCCTGTGGCTGCAACACAGCCTATCACTGCAGACAGCAACAGAAAAGGATAAGCAATTTGTACTGAAAGTACAAATGCAGAAGGTCTGAGAGCAACCTAATTAAAGTACCTCTGCGTTATGCCAAAGGTTATATTAGCACACGGGCTATAATTAGCAGATCTTCTCACTTTGCTGAGGAGGCTTATCCACAGTCTGTTGGAGCAGAAGCAATTAGGAAACCCCAACACTCTGACAAGCAGTTGCTTGTCATGTCCCAGTGAAAAGACCTTGTTGAACTGAGGCCTTAGAAAAAAGTTTCTTTATCTGGCAGACCATAAATTGCTTGGTCTTTCCCCAGCTGGCAAGATAACACCCAGTCACAGCTGAAGATCTCTCTCCTGTGGGATGTACACACCTCTGCAATTCTGGGCCCAAGGACTCTTTCATCTTTCTTTATCTTATCACGATTAAATAGTGTAATTACATACAAAGTAAGCTAACAACCC
>VXBA01001255.1:982114-1024432 GCA_013399895.1 Serilophus lunatus
CCCCCCCGGCATTAAGTTTGAAAGGACTTCTGGAAATTGACAGAGTTCCCCCCATGAAACAGGTTTTGCTTCACTGATTTTTATTCTGAGCTCGTTACATGACAACTTACCAAAGCCTGATTTTCCTACTCACTGAAGTGATTAAAGCAATATCACCCGAGAGATTTCTTGTTTGCCTGCACATATCATCACAACCCTCTCAGCTTCCTCCAAAGCAAGGGCAGAGCCTTACTATGCTGAAAATTTGGCAAGGTGAAGTCTGTTCTCATTTCATAATGGAGCCATTTTGTTTGCTCTCTCTCTTTGTCTTGCTAAAATTTCTTCCTGATGACTTGATTAAAGGATTAAAACAAACAAACAAACAAACAAACAAAAGTAGCATGGCTGTTCTGATCTGGAAGGCAGAATGTATACCAGGAAAAGTGCCATAAAGCAGTGCTTCACTCTCAAAACAGTTCCGAGACAGGTAAACAAAGTGCTTTGGGCTGAAATACGCTATTCTCATGACCAGGTAATTGCCAGATGAGTACGATGTGTAGGCATGAGAATAAGGTGAAAAACAACTACAGAAGTACAAACAAGATCATCAGTGCTTCTGCTGCTTAAGCAGTGCTTTTGTCACACCACTCATTGTACCTCCCAAAAGGAAGGATTTCTACGCCTAATTTGCAGAATGACTTATCAGTAGGCTGTCTGCCTGAGCACGCAGATTTTGTAGTGATTATTGTAGCGTTTTCCTTCCCAATGCCCTGCTCACAAGAGAATACATGGCATTGCTCAAAAAGCAGGAAAATGGCCTCCACAAGTAACAAAACATTTTTTCCAGCTTATATCTCAATTTTTTATTTTATTTCTTAACAATCCAGGATATTTAAGCAACAGCCAATCATAGAAGCAGGTGAATTCAGACTGACAGATTCCTTCTGGATACAAATACTGAAAGTTTATCTTCCAAATGGCTCTTCCACTCTTTCTTTTTTCCCCCTACTTTGTCATTAGATTCATTGGATACAAATCTTATGCCATAACCGTTTGCGTTCAAACTCAAGACAAGTCAATGTAACTTCTTGACCTCCTTCAGTGACCCATCTTTCCTGCACAGGTGCTTTATCAGGTTATCAGATGGGGTTTCTGTCATGAGAAACCTCCACAGAATCCTGTACAATACTTTTTATTTTCTTACATGACTTTCTTCTGAAAATGAATCTTTTCCCCAAAAAAGACATGAATGCTTTAATTTAGGATAGATGTATTTTTAAAGGAAATATGCAAGCTCAGGTAGACACCACTAAGCTCAAAGCAGTAACTGGACTGGTTTTCCTGTTTGTGAGTTTTTTAGGGCTCAAGTCAGTCACTTCATCTTCACCTCCCTTTGCTGATAATCAGGGTCAGGCTCAGAAAGGGCACACCTTCAAGAGACCAAACTGCCCTGGAGGATATGTCTGAGTCTGGATGAGCCTGGGTTGCCCACTAAATTCACTTATCATAGAAATATTTTGCAAAAGCCTTTCTTGAAAGAGGCCTGGACCATCCTTTCTGGATGATGCATTGTGGTATAACCACAGGAGATGGATAACCAACAGAAGATGAAAGAGTTGGGGAAATCAGAGCACCCATGCCAGAGGAAAATAAAACTGTGTGAGCCTCACTGCATTTCCCTTCAGCTGCCCACTCTGTCTGTGTCAGCACATCAATGGAGATCTGCACCCAGCAAATCCCACAGCACAGCAGAGCAGAGTCTGTAGGGCTGCACAGGCACATTCAGAGGGTCTCCCAACCCTAGTGCCTGAAGCACTGTGTTCCAGAAGAGTCCTCCTATGGTTCATTATTTTGGAAGCTATCTAAAATAGAGCTAAATAGGTTTTGCTCAGAAATTTGATTCAAAATAGCAGAGAACAGGCTGGGCAGACTCAGGTGAGCTCTGCTGGATCCTCCCTGGGGAACACTGCTGGCTGCTATGGACGCCTCAACCATAGAGAGAGACAGATTCTGCACTGTTGTTCTGCTCTGGTGAACAAGAAAGCTCAACGAGGCAAAAGTTGTTATGTCCTGGTGAAGCCACCATATTAAAAAACAAATTAAAAACTGAAAATAAATGAAGGAAAACCTGGCAGAATGGAAAATGCCTCTTCAAAAAAAAAATTCTTTGAAAAATTTACCATACACTAAAAGAGATAATACTGGTTTGGTCTCCCAGTAGTGACAGAGCATTTGTGAAAAGCAATGACAGAGATGTTGCTAAATATGACCTAAGTACATTGATGTAGTGATGTAGTGCTTACAGCCAGTGGGCAAATGAAGTATGCTGGTTTACAAGGTGGTGAAGTGCTACATGCACTTAAAAAAAAAGAAAGAAAAAGAAAGAATAAATGTATTTACCTATTTCTTTTTTCCTTTTCATAGGTGGGAAGAAAACATTTCCCTAGATGATACTATAGTAATAGTCAAATGCGTTTCTGTGAGAAATATCCTGATTTAGATATTTAATTTAAAATTAGTTAAGTGGTTATTTGGCTAAAAGGGCTTTTAAAAATAAGATCTCCTTATATGTCTTCAGGCTAAGGAAATATTCTAGTGAATTAATTAAGAATGGGATTCTTTACTATCTTCAATCCAGTAGTAATCTGCAGGTTTGTCTTTCCGTAATTGTGTCTGCTGGTTAATATGGTAATCAGGACTATGTTTGCAACCACGGAGAATTCTAATCAAACAACAAAAATGGTAATAATCATCCCCAGGCTTCACAGACATTTTTTCTTTAAGGACCCTTCTGGCTAGAGTTATAAATATTATTTATAGTGATGTTTTTACTTATCTCAAAATCTACAAACTGTTAATATAATGGTGTTTTAGGATTGAACAAGATTCAGAAAGGGAAGACGTCTGGCAAACTTTATCAGTAAAAGCTTCTGATAAAGGAATATGTGCTTCTATTTTTCCTCATTGATTTGAATGTCTTCTATAAGGCTTTAAGATGCTGTCATAGGGAAAAAAAGAAAGAAAGCCTGTTTAACAAGAAATAAATTTTTTGACTTCTTAAAAAATTGTATTATTTCTAGGAAAATAATGTCACATTTTTGGAGGTTTGTTTACTTTTCTCCAATTTCACTTTAAAAAAAGAGAAAGATCTCAGCAGTGAGGTGTTTTTAATGTATGTGACGAGAGTTTTGTATAACACTCTTCAGCATTGCTGTCTTAGCAATTAATCAGCAAAGGGTGTCGATAAATGAGGGTCAGCTTGGAAAGAGGGGAGGAATCTTCTTGGCAGGAGTGTTTAGGAACAGTCTTGTGGAGGAAATTTCATAGCAATGTAGAAATTAGTGACCTGATTTTTTGGCCGATGGGGTTTCTGGGAGGTGAACATGGGGCATTGAACTCCTGGCAGCACTTCCAGGGTTTGCTTCGCGGCAATAGCTATCTAAAATCAGTCCTTCCCAAAGTCCCTGTTGGTGTAGCTGCCCACAATGAAGCTGGAGGAATGCAAAAAGCTTCACATAACTCGGTCACAATCCCCACCCTCACCATCCCCTGCCTTTTTGCCCCTCTCCCAGCTGAGAATTGTTCAGCTCTAATGCCTGGGACAAAAGGGGGCATTTCCTTCCTGAGCTGCAAATTATTTTGGAATGAAGTTGTCTTTCATCCTGTGACAGCTGGTGATGTCAGGGCCTCTAGTCACTAATGGAACATAAATAACTAACCAAATAATACTCTTGCAAATTCATCCATACAAAATAAACGAGCCAATGTGGAAGCAGGGGAAGACCCATGCTGAGATTTTAAGAAATCAGTGTCACAGAGGCCAGTCCCTCCAGTCCTGTGACTGCAGCAGTGGCTGAAGAATAATTTTGTCTGTTCATTTATTAGTGCTTCTTCTGGATCTCCTGAGCAAGTACTTTCCAGAGACACACACAGGTGCAGCTGTTTAGGAGACTGCAGATCAGACCAAACAGCTTCACCCCACGCATAAGGCCACAGAAGGAATGGAAGAAACCTCACGTCTCTGCTGTGGACATGTAGCTTCAGGGAAGCATAAGGGAGGATTACAGAGGTTTGAACCTCATACTCCCTGGACGGGACTAGGCAGATGTTGAATGTGGGAAGAAGTTATTTGCTGTGAAATATCTGGTGTAAATATTCCACACAATGTACAATATCCAGTTCTCTACAGTGCTGAGTCTTATCCACTCACCTGAGGTAACATCAGGTAGGGATCACTTCAACTGAGCAGTCTGCTTCAGAGGTGAGGGAAAGTTTCTAGCTTCAGCCAAAATGACAAGAGCTGGACTCTGCACTGAAACTGCCTCAGCCCCTGGAGGGACCCTCTGTCTGGAATGTACTACACATGCAGATGATGGAGACATGAGGCAACTCAGGCCTTTCTGGTATGGAGATACAGGTTCAGCCTCTCACTGCAGCGAACCAAATAAGGATGTTCCTCTCATGCAGACAGGGTTAATAGCCAAAGGTTTTCTCTCTGTAACGCTACATTTAAATGTGCTGCATGCATTATTCACCTCTTTACAGCAAGCAGTAAGAAGGAGGAGCTGTCAGTCCAATTTCCATTCCAGATCTCTGCCCTGCAGCTGCCTCATGGGGGGCACAAGAAGGAATGACGTGAGGTCCATGGAACCAGTGGCCCACACTTTTGGGCTGAGGAGCAGTTATTTGCCATGGTAGCTGCAGTCCCAGAAACATCACCACAACCAGCTTTACCTACGGAAGGCTGGAGGAAGAATTTGTTACAAAAAGGGAGGCTTTTTCCTTCCATTGATGTTGTGCCAAAGGCAGTGACTCTCCCTCCCCTCAAGAGATTTGCTCCATTCCTTCTCTTGGCACCTTTGTCTCTAAGGGCTTCTTCATAAAAGATTATAAAACTTTGTGATTTCAGTTTATTTTTTCTGAAGTTTGGTAGATACGGCACCTCACATGTCTGCTAATGATTCTGTTTGGGTTCCTTCTCTACAATTATTTTGAATGTGAAGCTAAACATAAGAAATATCCTTGCCACTGTTAATGGTGCTTTTGTCCACAGGGCTGGATGTGCTACAGGCTCAGAGAAGTTGAGGAAATACAACAGTTGTCAGATTCCTATTTTGCTTACACATGGTTGGGCTATTACAGCATGGTGGGAGGTCATTATGCAAACCTAGAGTCAAAGTTTGATATTTGACTGTATGTATTTTAGTCATGCTACTCTCTCTACTAACAAAAGCTTATAAAATTCCTAGAAGAAAAAAACATAAATTAGCACAAACTTCAAATGTCTCTAACTTATCCCAGCAGAAAGCAAGTTTTGGCACAGACAGAACAGCATGGAGCTACTGCCCTGGAAAGCTTCCGGTCTCCCATGTGTCTCTGCACCTCCTAGTGTTCAAGTCATTAATCCTATATTGAATTGGGCTGTTCAGATGTTGGGCTGTCCATCTCATTCAGAGCTCCACAGTGCAGAGTTTTTGTCATGTACGGAAGGTCTGGCTAACAATCTGCAATACAGAAGTGGTGAGAAAACTCATTCCCTTATTTCTTCACCTTTAATGCCAAGGTGCATACAGCATCTAGCATGAGAGTGGCTGCATCACAATGCAAACAAGAAGTAAGACATTCTGAAATTCTCACATTGAGAAATACAAACCACAGATTTCATCTACATCCCTCTTTCAGCACAGTAAGAGAGAGCCATATTCCCCAGTAGGAAAAGAGGGAAATGAAAAAGCTAAAGTTAAAACTGCAGATGAAATATATCTCTCAGCCTAATGACTTGGTACATGATACTACTTTGATCTTATCAATTAGAAAACAACTTGACTTCAGTCTTTTCTTCTGGATATTATGGCCAAGATCATACCAACACTCTAAACTAAAAGGATCTGTTTTACCTCAAGCATTTATTCTCTTGGTTTGTGATTCTGTTTAACAGAAAAATATAGTGACAGCATCTCACTAACGGAAGGAAAATAAAGTTTTCTTTTATAACATCATGAACATGGTAGGTCTGCAATCAGGGGTGATGTTTAAAAACACTGAATGTACCTAGAGATATAGTGTGACAAGAAAACTTCTCATGCATTCAATGAGAGGTGACAGCACACAGGTAAAATACTAATCCCTTGTTATCAGCGCCAAGTACCAGACTAAATGCAATTGTCAGAAACTCTCAGCAGAAGTTGACAGGACCAAGACAGGGTTCATTTAGGGTCACCAGAAATGCCTGCTTGATTTGCATAAGCATTTCAGCAAGTACTTCAAGAGTCTTGCTTTCCTTCAAAAGTTTAGGCAATTAAACATAGCCACATACTAAGAACAAGAAATTGTTTGAGGCCCAGATCCTCAAAAAGTATTTGAGCACTAACAACTACTGATTTTCAGGAAAAGCAATGCAGCATCTTAGCCCAGATGTCCTGCTAGGTAGAGAAGTATAAGTCTCTCTGAAGCCAATGTCTGACCCACCTGTATGTCTGTTTTATGGCAATTAAGATGATGGTAGATTCTCTACATCCAATTAGGAAAATACTTCATTTGAATGCTTAACCATATTTTAACTCTCTGTTCTTTCAGATAAAGGATAATGAACCTTTTTTGTTCCCTTAATGTATGATAATATCCTCAGGGAAAATTTATATTGGATTTTAAAAGTATTTGGTACATTCTTTGTTTATTGTCCATTAGCAGTGAATTGCAGTGTTGTTATACAAACCAGAAGACAATAACTACAAATAACAACCAGTCTCTGCCTCAGGACACACAACAAGCTGAAGAGAATGATCTCAAAATGCTTTAAAGAGATGCTTGCCAAAACCAGACTTATTGTTTATGGCCAGAACAGATGCCTGCTAATTCAGGTGGGTACTTAAACTATTAAAGCAGATTATGTCTACACACACACATCACGGAGTCACCTGCTTTATGGCCATTCCAGCCTGAATGGAGAAGGCTGCAGTGTCCACTTGAACATTCTAGGCTAGTAATTGTAATTATACTGAGATTTGTCCCGGATGTGAAAACTACACACTCCTCCCATGAGCAAACTCATTATTCATGTCATACTATGGCCGTAGTTGTTGATGACATCTGAACCCCAGATCTTTTGACTCTTTATGTGCATATATAAATTCTTATGCGGAGGTACAAAAAAATGCCAGAGAATTGAGCCAGGATCCAGTTACAATAGGTAGAATGATCTGATGGTTGCATCCTGACTTAGAAAGCAGAGAAGCTCTCTTTTTTTTTTCTCAGCAACATATGTCCACTGCCATATGGCAAGCTGAGAGAAACTTCCTAGGCCTCATTTTATTCACAGGTAAATTAATCAGTAATTCTAACAACTCAGACATTCCTTCATCGGTGCTGGCAAAAGCATAGCCAAAAAAGACATTTTAAAGGAACCTTTTACAGAGACTATGTATGGAGAAGGAAAACCACGGGGAGGGAATGGAGCTGGAGTACTAGGGAACTGCTCAGAGCTTACCATTCATTGCTCGTTTGGGAAGCAGAAAAATAGCATTGTCCCTCAGCATCCCACAACTTCCCTGTTTATAAAATGGAGATAACAGGACCAAACTTCACTTTATAAACCGCTTTCAGGACTGAGAAAGTTACCTTCATATTGGCATCTTGCTTCTAGGAACTGTATTTTCAGAAGGACATTTATCACCATCCTCTCCCACTTCTACTAAACACCCTTTTCTGTTTGAAGTTATCAGCTATTTTTAGTGAGTGATCACAGTCAGGAACAGAGAGCTAAAATGAGCAATAGAAACACTGGCCTTCATTTAGAGACATAATCTGTTTAATAAATATGACTGTAAAAGCAATAAACAATAGCAATTATACATTACACTACACTGTATTTAACAGAAGGGAAAAAGAAGATGAAAAAGTACATCAAAAAAAGTAATTTTAAAATTAGAAATAGTTCCAACACTATAAGAAAACTTTTTGATTGGCTTACTATAAAAATAAGTTGGCTAATGTTGGACTTCAGTGGGGGCTATTATACAGTTGCAGTCAAAACTTTCCCATCTTTCTTAAAGCTGTAGTTGCAAGGACAATAGCAAAGCCATACAAACTGCTGTGTTTCTTCCTGTCTCCAGAGAAACTACAGAAAGAGGCAGAGGACTCTGTGCTGTGATTATCCCTTAACTACTATGGGTCTAATGTTCTTGGCATCATTTTTATTTTCCCAGCAAGTAGATTGATTTAGGTTTGTGCCCACTTTGTGACAGAGAAATTCAAACCCACCACTACTACCACCAAATCCCTGCCCTGGGACTCTGGGCTACTCTGATAATGCTGCTTTCTCCTGTTTTTGACTCAAGTTGCCATGTGCAATGTCTACTGAACAAAACCCACCCATGTAAGGAATCAGGGTGCCTCCTAAGTGTTCCTCACTGAATATGAATTGGCCTCAATTTGACTTCACCTAACATAGTTAAGCAACTGTACATTGGTTACAGTCTTTCTTTCTTTACGCTTCAAACCAAAATCCTGGTGCTAGGTTTACCTGAGTTGGGTTGGAAATCAACAGCTGTAACGACCACAGGTTAGGCTTCAGCCAGATATTCAGTGTCTTTGGAGGACTCATTCAAGGTATGCTAATCCTGCTTTACTGCTATTCCTTTGCATAGTCTACATGAACATGTCCCACAGCCTCATTTCTAGTGTAAGATATAAACTTATTGGCATGAAACCAAATCTTGTAAGAATGCTCCTGTGATGCTGAGGCTCAAAATGAATGGCAACAGTCTTAGGTCAATTCTCCCTCCTCTGCCCACAGTGACAGGAGCTTGCAACCAATGGGGGTCCAAGAAGGCCATAGGAAACTGTGCATAGACCTTCCCCTGCTCCCTATTCTATGGACAAGATGTCTTTAAAAAAACTGACAGGCCTTTGGGTGACTACAAAAAGGCAGAGATCTCCCAGGACCTCACCAGACAAATTCAGCCTTCAGCACTACATGGAGCTGAGGGTGTTGCTAGGGCTTTGTCATATCCAAAACTGAAGGTGTAAGGCTGGTACAAAATACAGTGTAAGTTCTCGCTGGCAATAACCACCTGCAACTGCAGTATGGACAGACCTCCCTCCCTGCCCGCCAATGCATGCTTCTTATGTTGTGTTCTGTTCAAGGTTAGGAGGCAAAGTTATCTTCCCATGGTGCTGTCAGTGGGGTATCTTGATGTGAGCAGGCTAAGAATGCTGTATAAGAAATAACACAGCATGGCAGCTGGGATCACCCACACTCACACTCCGCACCCTCACAGCCATAGGGCGCAGGCAGCAGCTGCAGCTAGAGGAATGAAGGGTAGAGTCCAAACAAAGACATAAACCAGACTGACCAAGAATATTTTCAGTGCCTTTAAACTCCAGTGTGATTTTTTTTGTGTGTCCTACGAAAGTCTGCTGGGGCGGCTAGACCTCCCGCAGCCCAAAGTGCTAGAAGAGCAGTTAAATCTAACGCCAAGNCCTCTCCCTAAAGAAGAGACCCCCATGCATATTCTTGGCCTATATCATTATGAATTTTCTACAAATTAGAGAGAGATCAGAAAAAGGGAGTGAAAGGTTGAGGGGAAGGGCCGCAGGAGTGAATAGTGGTACCAGTTCCTCTCCCCCCACCCCCCACTAAAATTGAACACCTGTACAATGCAGTTCCACTATGGTCTCAGTATAATGTCCACATGCACAGGCTTAAAGCTAAAAACCCTTTGTCATCTGAAGAATTAAAAAGTCCAAATGCAGTGAGCTCTCCTCCTTTTCTAGATACAGATATTGGTGTCCTCAATTCAACCATTTACATAGGTAGGGATTTCTTTTGTGCTCTGGGGCTCAGCAGCTGTGGAAATACTTCCTGTGGCAAAGAAAGAACAAAATGAGAGTCAGTAAATAACAGGCATATTTAGCCAAGGAAGATGTTTGAAGGTACCACCTTGCTGGCCTTTGGGATTCAACTGCTCCAGACTGACACATTCTTCCTAGAAATGTTTTCTTCTCATTAAAAACACTGAAGGTGGTCCTGTTCTTTTGCTAATGAAGATGATTTACCCATGTAGAACAGAAGAGGGAGAGGCCGGAGCAGAGGGGTGGAGGGAAGGAGGGGTTGAGGTCCTCAGGGGAAATGTGTAACTCATTTGTAATGATAAGGTGTGCGAACTTTTATGAATAACCTTAAGCTTTGCATTTGCTCACATCCAGAAAATAGGAATGTAGGGGGTTTTTTTTCTGCCAGAGCCTGCAGAGAATATTAAATGATGCAGGAACATTAATTCAGATTCCTCCAAGGAAGAATTCCAGAATGTTAGTCAAAGGTGTTGAAAGAAACTGGTTTCTGAACAGGCATACAAAAGAGAAACACCCAATTACAGTTTTGCTTTGTTTTCCCAAAAGAAAGAAAACTCATTAAAAAAGAAATTGCTGATTTCCAGAAACAGATGAGGTGGTTGTATAGGTGAGTGAAGAGCCTTTGCACTTTCTATTCTGTTCGTACCTAGGTACAGACCTTTTCATTTTGTCAATGAGCTGTGATTCAGTTTCTCATTCATCTTACTGACAGGATGGAAAAACACTCTTAGGAAGTTTGTTGGACTGATTCCTTTTGATGCATAATTGAGTCTGTGTATCTCATACGTTTAACTTTTGCGCTCATTAGTGCAGTTAGGTGCAAACCAAGGAAGTGTAAAAAGCCAATTTCTGGTTCAATAGTGTCCAGTAGCACAGCTGAGAAATGCATAAATTTCTGGCTGTTGTAGAAAGCTAGAAATTCTATAGCTGCACCAATTGAAAACCTACCCCCAAAACTGGCTTTTGACTTCTCTTTATCTAGAGGCTTCAAGGGTTTAAATTTCCAACACAAGCAAGAGCAGTTTTGAAGGTACCTTGAATAGAGCTAGCAGGTGACTGACACTTTCTGCTTCAGTCTGAATGTCCCATGAAAACATTATTCCCAGCTCCTGGAACAACATGAACCACTACCATTATATTCTTTCAGAAAGGGGAAGCTCAAAGGCCAAAGCCGATCCAGCTCCAGAAAGAGTTCCTGAGTTAAAATTGGGTGTTTCTCCCTTAGCATCTTACATCAATTTTGCCTTGGAGGTTTTTGGGGGAAAATAAAAAAAAAAAAAAAAAAAGAAAATCAAACACAAAAAACAATTGTTAAAGTTTAGGACCCACCGCTCCGGGTCTTGGCTTGAAACCTCTTGGTGATCCACAAGCTTTTTGGAAGTCCTCTGTCCAGACTACCTTGGTTGCATTTCCTTTCCTTGGGTTCTGGACTGTGGCCTGGGGTTGCTCTGTATGGGGAATACCACATGGGAAGGTTGGTCCCCTCACTCCATCCTCTGTTCTGCTAAGCAGGGATGTCCAGGTCTGCTGATGAATAGCTGTTTATAAGCTTTTAATGGCTACAAGATCTCCTTAGTGAACGGGTCAGAAGAGATCAGCATTGACTGCAGTGGAGCTTCCAGCTTAGACATCAGCTTCATCAAGAGTCTTCTTTTTTCTCACAGGTAGTTTCACAGGCCGCAATCTCAACACATCACATTCCCTCCTTTAATTGCCCTTTTCCTTGCTCCCTCTCTACAGTGGCCAAGACTCTGAACTTGTTTTAGCAAACACTCCCATATATTTTAGGGAATTGTCAGGTGAGATCTAAGGTTTGGTTAAGCTGATGAAATTGTGCAAATAAGGGATCTCAATTACAACTATGCTTCATTCGTATCTAAGACCCAGAATCACAGAATGGCTGGGGTTGGAAGGGGCCTCTAGAGAATATCTAGTCCAACTCTCTGCCAAAACAAGTTCACCCAGAGCAGGCTTCACAGGATCACATCAAGGAGAGCTTTTAATATCTCCAGAAAAGGAGACTCCACATCATCTCTGGGCAGCCTCTAAAATAGCTCCATGTCCTTACGTACAGGGGTCCCGCACTATACCTCTAGTCTGGGCCTGCAGATTTGTCACCTCATGAATGAAGCTGAGCAATGCCCAGGCAATGCTGCCTTTAGTAGAACATGCCTCCAGACTGAAACCTCCCTGCTCCAACCCTACACTTCTACTGTAGTCAGGGTAACAGAAAATATAAGCATGAGCAAATGTATGACTGATCCCAGAATGCCCTCTCCAAGTCTGTTCACTTTAGGTCCTACAAAAGCTGCTTTTGGAAATACTCATGCACAGAGGCCTGTGGGAGAAATCAGCCTGAGGGCGAATCCAGCTGTTCAGTGCCAAGATCTCAGGTTTTGCTCAATTTATCTGTGAATCAGCCAGACTAACACTGCTGCTTGGAACAAGGTCTGGCACAGCATAAAGACCCCAGCAGTCAAAACATCAACAGATATTTAGCTTTTAGATACGACTTACCAGATCACCTGCTCACCTCCGTGTTCCAGGTGAGGGTGGTCGAAGTTCTTTTGCATGTGAGAATTAGCCCCCAACTATATGAGGCTCAGTAAAATAAATTACATTGCCAGCAGGATTTCTGAGAAGGGGAAGGGATCTACATAGAGCAACTAGGAGAGAGAAAAAGCCTAAAGTTTTTCCCCTCCCTTTCATCACATGGCAGTGAGGGAGAGAGAAGAGTTAGAGAAGGTTTCCTGTAGCAAAACTAATGTTGCAGCAGAAGAGGATGGGAGGAGGATTGTGCAGGGAAAGGGGGAAGCTGAGAAAAAGGTTAGCCAATTATAAATCAAGAGTCTGGACCAGCTGCACGATGCTGCAAGTTATTTACCTATGGGGTGGACTTCCAACTTCTCATCTACTAGTTGCTCATGGCTCATCAGCTCACTTTGAGGGACATTAGGTATGCTTTCCCTCTGACTGACTGGACTGACCATCTCTTGATCTTTTTCATTCTGCATCTGTGCATATATATTAAGGCCAGGAATCTTCCTAAAACATTAACAGAAACCATCATTTTGTGGTATTCTGGCAGATGATGTAGTATCAGCTTTTACAAACCAAGAACAACTCACTCCGAAGAAGAGAACCCAGCAAAACAAATCCCAAATACCTCAGTGAAAGGCAGCAACAGTGAGAAGGAAATGGCTCAGGAAGGGTCATACCTTTTGAACTTGTAGATTACAAACACAGCTAGTCCCACAAAAACGACAGAGAGGAGCATGAGCATAGCTGAACCACTGTGACTGGGAGTGAGGTCCACTAGGGGAGCTGCAAGAGAGGAAAAGGTTAGAGCCACCTCCAGCCTGAAGTGAAAGCTGCCCACTCCAGAAATACCGTTCATTCTCCCCTTATTGCACTTGTAGCATGTCTCATGTCCACATGTCTCCAGGCCTTTTCTCCCTTTCTGATCCACCTGGGAAGAAACTCAAGTTCAGATCACTTGTGGAGCTAAACATATTCCTTGATGTGAAGTCCCACATCTTTCTCCTTAGAGGCCTTCTCTGTCCTATGAGGGGACTATCTGAAACATACTTTCACACTGCAGTTACCTAGGGTAGTTGCAAATGAGGTCATTTGAGTACCAAAACTGGCGTTGTCTGGCTGATCCTGGAGCTACCCATGGGCAGATACGTTTTCACTCACTGTCTCTAGCATTACACGCAGAACATGGCATAGGCAGTGCCTTCCTCTACAAGGCAGTGGAAGTTGACTTGAACTGCTATCAAACACATCCTCTCTTCCTTTCATGCATCTCTTCACATGCACTGAACAGACACATCCTAAACCAGAACCAGAAGACACAAGGAAACACGCACACACAAGCAAACACTTATTAAGGCACATGCATCACATGTGCATGTATTTTCAACTTCATACTCAGACTGATAAAGCCAAAATTTACATGGAGGTGAAAAACCTTCACCTTTTCACACCAAGCAGACTATCCTCAGAATGGTGAGGCAGTGGGATGAAATAACCCATTATTATGAATTCTTCACACATCTCCACTCTGTCCCTTCTCTTTCTGTAATTTTGTGGGTCTCTGCAGCTCTGTGGGATGACAAAGTGGCTCTCCAACTGATTCAGATTCAGCATCACTCAATGTTCTTGCTGTAATACTGCACTGAGAGCCTGGTAATAAACAGCCATTTAACTACTTTTTTGAGGAATATTGGCATATTTTACTGTGCCTTAGTGTTGAGGTTGTTGTCTGTTGGGTTGGGGACATTGGTTTGGTTTTTTTTAATCTCATAGAAGAAGGAACAAACATGATGAATGAATTGCAATCTATTGTCTATAATTGCCATAAATTAGTACTTCCTCCAGTTTGGCCTGAACAAGGAAAACAGAGGTATGAAATGTGCTGAGGCCAACACCTGTCATTCTTCTGTGCTCAAGGGAAAGCACATGCTCACATATAGCACACACACACAGGCTCATTTCTACAGGTTCTGCTTGAATATCTACACAAAGCTTTTTTAGATCTCCTGCACTTTTGTTCCCTGTAGATTCTCTGCTGCACGAATTGCTGCTGTGCATGACCTGGCACACACAGTGAGAAGCATACATGTGCACTGAGGCATAGCAACATAAATCAGGTGTACATATACATATGTGTACACTTACAAAAACACACTCAAAGCTTTGTTCAGCCAATTACAGCCCAGAGCTGTGAGAGTCCAACACAAAGTCACAGTGAAAGGGCTATGAAAGAAGGGAAACCATAGACCAGAGCAGCACATCTGCACATTTTGCATCCCCCTGGATTGTGTTTTACAGGGACCGCTTCTGGTGCTGTCCTGTGTTCCAGGTTTCCCCGCTTTATTTTATTTTTTCTTAATAAAAGCTTGGATTTCCAAAGGACAATTCTTCCTATTCTCTGACAACCAAAACAATAGTTTTCAGCAGAGAAGTAAACATCTTATAGTTTTTTGTCCAATTTTAAAGTATTCCTAAATTTTGATGTCATGAAATTGGGCTTTTTACTTACACAGAGAACAGAGTCATGACCTCTGCAGGAGGAGCCATATTTCCTCAAAGACCTCACAGTGGCTGCTCCCTGAGTTTTTTAATACCTAGTTTGCATATCCAAGTTCATTTTGCATTCTTACTGAATCCTCTTTCTGCAAGAGACAAAATCCTGTAGTGTTCCTATGGCACATTGTGAGGCCAGTTAGAGCAGTCATCAGTGGCTTTGAAGAGAAACACAACAAAGTCTGCCTTGCAGAACCACTGAGTGTTTTCATCCAGTATGGAGGAAAAGTACTGAATCCTGGTGTGTGTATAAATACAAACATGCATTTTTGGTGAGCACAAAGATTGTATCTGAGCCAGGCACCCTTTGCTTCAGCCTGAGCCAGCAAGAAACAGAACAGCATGTACTTGGAGGCCACACTGTTATTTAGCATGGCAGTATGCCACAATGATAGACCCTGCCTTTTGGTTCATTCAGGGTGGCAGAAAATGTTTCACAGCCTTGAAAAGTGCTGCAGTACCTCCACTGATTATGTGGCTTCAGGACTGGAGCTACCCAGATTTTAGCCAGCTCTGAACATGGATGGAGCAGCTGGGAACCCCGTGCACTCCCTCACACAGACATGTCCAGAACTGCTCTCTAAGAAGCTACAGGAGGCTCCTACAAAAAGCAGAAAACTTGGATCCAAATTATATAAAGGCAGAACTGGATAGCTGATTTTGTGTCATCTGTTTCCTATACATGATATCAGGAATATCCCTTCAGTAGCAAGGGGTAAAGATGAGCCTTTCCAAGAACATCTACTGTGATTTTTCCCTAGCTATAATTTTTTGAAAAAGACCTACAGGATATTCAGGGCCAGAGCAGTCATATCTAAATGTTCATTTGGGATCTGATCTTGACTTTAATAATTATAATTTAATATAACTTAATAATTATTGACCAAAATGGGAAACAGCCATGTGCATTGGCAAAGTACATGTCCAGAAACAAATTTAAAAAATGATGAACAATTGCAGGCAATTCCATTTTTGAAACTTGCATTAAGATTCTTTCAGATACATTTCCTTTAAGAGATGGACACTGTGCATCTTCTGAAAGTATGTAGAGTATCCAGGCTCAGGATTACTTCTCTGATGACAGCAGTCTCTTTTTACTTATGTAGCCTGAAACCAGGTTGGGCTGATCCATTCACACCACAAAAGGTTTTTGCATTTTGGACAGCAGTGTGCTGGAACAAATGAACTGAAGATTCTAGTTTTCAAATCAGCAAAAGAAGCTGATACAAACTGACCAGAATTATCAGTAGCTCCCGAGGAAAATGAATTCCTAAGAACCCTGGGCATGGATTGGTTTGTCTCACCTCTACAGAGCCTGTGCTATGAAACAAGGTTTTAGCATGTAGAATAGACACAGATATATGTAATTAAATGTCAGGACTTTAGAGATGACTTATTTTGATATACGATTAGTTAAAGTCCAAAGTGCCTAATCTTTGTTTTGTTTTGTTTTTGCGTGTGTGTGTGTATATGGATTCTAGCCTTTCAGTCTGATGAACAACTTCTGAACTGTATTTAGTTGCTTTGAATGTTTGTTGACTCTAGAATATCTGAACATATCCATGGCTAGCTGGTAACCTTTGCACTGTGTGACCCAGGCTGAAAATGCATACTGTTGCTTAGCTGTTGAGTTTTTCAGAGGCAGCCAATAAGTACATGTTTCTACTGCTACTTATACTGCATTTCCAACAAAACCAGTAAATTCTTTTACATAAGAAAACAAAAGGATGAACTTTAAATGCAAAAGCCACTATATCTTTTCAGCATGATATAAAAACAGGAGGTGGAGTAGGCAATTTAATGTCTGCCCGTACACTGTGCTGTTATTGTGATATAAAAATAAGCAATGTTTAAAATTCAGCTGATAGCACACTACTACCATCAATGCATTGCTTGCTGTGCTACAGAGTGACAGAAAAGATATATACAGAAAGGGGATACTAACCTGCTGTTAAATGGGCAGCATGAACAAGGATTTGAACTCCTGGCTTCAACTCAAAATGGACCAGGTTTTGGTTCAGTTTCTGGATCAGCGACTGGGAAATCTGGAATAAAAAAAAAAAAAAAAGAAAGAGAAATTAAGAAATGAATTTGCTTCTTGACCACTGGTTTAGTTTGCCAATAGGTGGGTAGGAAATGTAGCTGCTGGCAAATTCCAAGATTTTGCAGAGGTACCAGACTTTCTGAGCACAATTTCCTATCACCTTACAAAGAAGGAATTTGTGAAAGCTGACCCCTCTGCCAGTACTATGTACAGAGAGGTTTGTATACGGTTAGCAATGACTGATAGCAACAAGTAGCCCTGTTACACCATTGTAGAAGCCACCCAGCAGCAAAAGAGAATTACACCCACATTACACCCACATGTGTAAGTGTCTGCAGGACCAGCCAGCAGCAGCACATCAGTGAATTCATTTACTATTTAAGAAAAAAACCCATATCTATTGTTAATGTTCATTTGCTCATAATAAATTACTTCTTGCTCATTGAGTGGCCAATTCCATGATCATAGAGAATGTTCATAACATGTGATATTCCTGAATAAAAATGAATCGTTTAGGTCCTTACCACAGCTTGCAGTTAATTTTCAAGTTCTAAAAGCAAATTTCATTTCATTCAGCTTTGAGTTTCAATCCAGCTGCTCCCCAATCAGTAAATATGTACCAGAACCAGCTTGAATCTGAAAGCATTTACAAACTACTGAATGTGGCTTAAGCAAAATGGATGTTCCAACTCCTTTTACGGGCTACACACAGAGGAAACTCTCTTTCATGGGAGAGACATTTAACAGAGCTTTCAGATCACCAGATTATGTTGCCATCACTCTGATAGCATCACCTGAGCTCTAGTAGAAATGAAGCAGGTTACTCCTGAAAGGACACAATAGAAAAGATGGGCATTTGCTGAGATAAGACCCCATGAGATCTATATTCATACAGTGAAGAACCCAAAATTTGGTCCCATCTGGTGGTAAACATTCCTTTTTTTAAGTCAGTTTTTCACAATATGTGCAGAGTCACATTCTCCCTATCACGCTTAATTACATGCAAGAAGTTCCAGGCATGTTGCCATTAAAAGCAAAAAATCCAGACAGATTAATCAAGAAATGCAAGCCTATAGACATAGTGTTGAAAGTTTGTTGTGTGTCTTTTGCTTGATGCTTCATGCATTTCTCATTTTCTTACAACAGTGATCATTTTTCCAATTGGACATAGTCACTGTTCTGCATGTTAGTTTATTAGGAAGAGGTAACTGGAAAACTGTAAACATATCCCCCTTATAACCCTTAATAGGCAGTTGCTGAGAATGTGTTTTTATAGCCATACTAAGATCAAGAGGAGCCATATTCTAGTGCTCACCACTTAATTTAATTTGTTTTAAATAAATCCTTATTCCTTCTTGAAGATTAATGAAAAATTGTCAGAAAAAAGAACATTCCAATAATTTTTACACCATCTTTTTCATGTTCTTAATTTTTGCCTGGTTGAGTTATTTCAGTAAATGCTACCCAGATGTGATTAGATGTTCCTTGGCTATCATTCATCACAGTACTAGATTTATCTGCTTCTTTTATTTTTTTAACATTCTTAATGGTTCTTTCAATACTCTTGGCTCATACACTTTATTTCTGGCTGCTGATCACTTGAATAGGTGCCTTTGGTTCAATATCAATTTGGCAATAACTCTTACAGGCGTTTTATTTATATTTTTAAATATATCTCTTTAAAGTTACGATTTATTTCACGGGTGCCAGAATGAGCAGTAAATATATTTTTTCCAATAGCAAGGAAAAAATACCACCTGCATTCAAAAAGCCATCTGTTGAGCTCAGAGCAGCAGGGATGGTGACACAAAGATGTGCAGCACATGAAGAAATGCTGGGAAGCAAATTATATCCCTCTTTAAGAATTTGAGCATATTAATAACCAAGATTGACATAAAGAGATTTTCGTCTCTAAAACCAGAGCAACAGATGTAGATTAATATGCTGTAAACCAGGTACATTAATGGCTTATGGAAATAATGGGGAAGATATCTTCCTGGCTATATCCAGTCCCAAATATGACCTAACAGCTCTCCTCCATTATTTTCCTTTGGGCTCTAAGATTCTGATGCTGCTGGCTGGGGCAGCTGAGCCTCTGGGAATCACAAGAAAAGAAAAAAAAAAAAGGAAAAAAAAAAGAAAAAGCAAATTGAAGACAGCAAACTGAAGACAGAAGCCAACCATTTTGTGTCATTCCTCTTCAACACATTGTGATAGCTGCACAAAATGGCAGGGAAACAGCAGAGGTAAAAAAACCCCATACATGATGCCTTCTATACAGAGGCTTAATGTGACATGTAACTGAGTCTGCAGCTAGCAACTATTGCTATGTAGTACTAGAGAACAGTTTCATCAAGGATTTGGGCAAGAAATGGAAAAATAGAAGGAGCTGAGGAAAGTCAGCATGAGAAGGTGCAAGAGACTTTGTTGGACACTAGTGAACTTCAAGGAGAAGTGAAATTTGCCCTGGCCTGCCTGAGGATTCCTGTGGCACAGAGTGAAGACAGTAAAACAGCAGGAACATGACAGCTGAATGGTGCTGTGGGCTCCCTCCCAGCAGGCAAGTTGTGTGAGAGAAAGAAAACAAGTATTCCTTTCTGGCAAGTCAATGGAAATGAATAGTAGAAAGGGGAGAGGCTGTAAGAGTAAAGTAGTAAGAAAAAGGAAGAAAGAAAGAAACGGTCACAGCTGAAGTTTATTATTACTGTATTTCATTGTTTCTTGATTATGAATGAGGACTTAATTATACGACATCCTGTACAAATGCATCTCAGACTAAAATTATTTTTGCCTGAAACCATCAGTGTCTCTTTCAGCAGAAGACTGAAATAGCCATAACTGCTCTAGGACTACACACAAAGTGTCAAAACTACCAGAAACTATTCATGCTGCTCAGAGTATAAAGCATATTTCCTTGGCTCAATTAATTACATGTTCTCTCAATGGCTTTGTGTGTACAGCTTATTTTTGCCTCAGTCTTTACAGAATATGAACAAGTGAAAAGAATGAATAACAGCCTAAGACCATCAGAAGTGCCAGAAGTTCTAGTGAGAATCAGACATCTGCCTTCCTCAGGCAGCTCTGGAGATTCCTAACACATACTTCTGAGGGAAGAACAGATGCATTCAGACATGTTTTTAAAATGTTTGCTTGCTTGGTACAATATTTTCATCTTTATGTGGAAAGTAAGATTCTTTTCAAAACAGACTTACAGTCAATGAAAATGCATTTCTAGACTTCTAAAAATTATCTGAAACAGAAACCATACAAAATGGCTTTAAAAAGTCAGTATTTGACGTAAGTGAGCAGCCCTAAAGGGCCACATTCAGATTGGGATTAGACATGGCTGTCCAAAGTTGGACCTGACAATGTTTGTGATCTTCACATGCCCAAGGAGATCTGTGCACAGAAAGATTAGTCTGGACATTTGCTTTGAGCCTGGAGAAGAGACTCTTCTGCTTTTCTTACTCTACCAAGTCTATTTCTAGCTCAGTTATGAGACTTTAATCTAGGAAAGGTTCTGACTCATACAATTTATTTGCAATACTAATAAAGTGATTTTAAAGTAAATTTCCACTCAAAGGCTGATCTCAGTTGCTGAGGTAATAAAAAGGTTTAAATAGGGAACATGTTGGGTTTTGTGTCTCCATTCTTGCACTCAAAATAGTATCATGGATGCATTTTGGTTTAAAAAGCAGAAAGTAAAACTTCAAAGTACTTTGGCCTCTTTCAAAAACAGCATTGCAACTCCAATTGAAAAGCTATACCTTCAGCTGGGGAACAGGTTGGCCTCAGGCCTCTCCTTGTTCCTCTCTCTCTCTCTCTCTCAGTCTCTCTCCTGGAGATGCAACTCAACTGAAGAAAACTTCTTAGAATAGCAGTCTCCTAATTTACAGTCCTAAAGAGTCTCTCTTGTGAAAATAATTAGCTTTCAGAATTAGTTTTGGTCCTTAACTGAGCCTCATTGACTTTATCTGCTTCATTTGCAGAATTAAGCATGATGTGCAAAAATAATTCAGTAATAGAAACCATTCTTCATGTATCATTTTTCATCAAAGGACACATAATGAATAATAATAACAGACAATTTGTGAAAGGGAAAAAAAAAGATATTCCAATTTAAAAATGGAACAAAACAAAAATTAATTTGGCTTCTCTTAGCATTTTGTCAGAATTGGGGTTGTAAAAGAGCCATGTTCACCAAGAAGCAGAATTATCACTGAGAAGGGCATTTTTCCATACCCTTATTGACTTTTGAAACCTCTAGTGTAAATTAGTTTAGACTAATTGAATGTGATTCAACTGTGCCAGTATGCACTAGCTAAGAATCTAGATAATTTTATAGATACTGTGTAAAGATCTCAACTAATGAGTGCTACACTTCTATTCAATTCATTGAGTAAATCAATAAACAACTAAGGAAAGAATTATGCACATTGATTTGGTAGGAAGCAACTTGAACTATTACGAAAGTGAATTGTGAGTCAGGGCCAGTGTGGATTACTTTAAACTGTGCCACCTGCCTGCATAACCTTGGTTACTTCTCATGAAGCCTCTAAAGCTTGTTTGCCTTAACACTTGAAAGAGCATAATCACTGACTTACTGGGTTCAACAGGAATTTCTTCAGGTCTTTCAATGAAAAATGCTAAATTCAAGCTGCTGTTAGTATCCAGAAATACTGTGAGAGCACAGTGCAGAGTACATTTCTGTGGTTATTCTGGGACAAGAATAGACCAGCAGATAAGAACCCACACTGAACCTGGACATAAAAGCCAGGATCCACTTTTGATGAACTAAGGTGATCAGAAAGAGTCTTGAGAATCAAGAGTTTCTCTGTACACTGAGCAAAAGATGAGAAGGCAAGAGGGCTGACAGTTACATGGCAGGAGTGAACTCAAGGATATTAAGACGAGATATAGACAGCCTCTTCTACAATACACGAGCAGCTGATCAAGAAAAACTGGCTAAGGAAAAAAGCCCCTGGTACAAGGTCTTTTGGTTCATATTATTCCACTCTCCCCCCACCAGCCTTTACTTCTTTAATAGTGGCTCAACCTCCCCCAAAGTACCCAGTGGAAGGCTTGATCTGCATTCTAAGGTACAGATGTTAAAAAAACCCACTCCTAGTAAACACTAGATGATTTACCCTGTACATCAACCTCTTCCTGAGATTTAATTTTCAGGATTGATTGGTACAATTTTCTGTAAGATTTGAAGCTGTTCTCTGTCATGATCTCGTTGCTAAAAATATTTTGGTGACAGGCATATCTGAAATAGATCAGAGAAAAGTACTGAAAGTAAATATGCTGAAACACTAAAGCTTAGGAAGGTGGGTGAAAGAAAAACTCAAATGATAAAAACTGTGAGAAGCTCCATCAACTACAAAGAAGCAGATGTGTAAGTAAATCCATTTTAAGGAAAGAATCCTAAGAGCTATATGCATACCAGCTTCCTGAATGCCACTGTCCATAGTTTTAAATTCAGCAGAGGTATTTAACCTCTGCAGTTCATCACTGTCCATTTGAGAGTCAGTTATCCATGTCATTTTCCATCTTTTTGGCTGGATACAGATACTGGCCACAACTTCAACATGTTGAGTACAGTTGGATACTAACCAGTTGATATTGCGATTTGCCAAAGTCTCCATCTCTTTTGCTACATTGCTGACAGCTCTTTGCAGAGAAAAGATTAATGGACTTGGATGCCATTAGGTAGTTGCTCCTACTCCTATTCTGCATTCTGCTTTTACAGTTATTTTCAATATGCCAGCTAAAATCATGGAAATTGAGAACTAAAGGGAAGTTCAGGATAACACTGAAATCTTTACTTCATATGAAAACATCACTTCAGAATTCTCATGTATCTTCTGCTAACATCTCATTTGACTAACAGAAGACGCATATGCTATGTTTGACAAAAAAACCTCCTCTAACAAACAATGTGGAGAGATGATAATTTGTGAAATGCATAAAAAAGGAAACCCTTCAGAATCCTCCTATTGAGTAAAACCATATACTGAAAAAAATTGAGTTACTACCTTCTACTGAACTGTAAGTAGACTATTTTCCTTCTGAGCATTCATTTTGAATAGGATTAGGGCTAATAATTACAAAAAAAAAAATCTTGAACTGTTATTAATTAAAGATTCATCCTTCACTAAAGTGAAAGAATTTGGTGTTTATGAAGTGGCAGATCTGAATTCTGTGATCGTCATATTCAGCAAGCCCATCCATGAAGATGGTGTAACGACTGCATACCAGCCCAAGTGGTCAATGGTAATTCTGTGTGGCTGTTTTTGCAAGATTTTTAATATTTCAGTGTTGTTGCAGTCACAGAATCCAAATCAAACAGCAGCATTTTACAACTGCCAATTATTTCTACATTTTTTAAGAAGGGTAGTAGTCTGTCCTCAGTTACTGTGAAATGAAGCAGAGGAACAAAGTGACCCAATTAACAAAAGGGAAAAAAAGGAAAGTCATGACATTCTAGTCATAAATGCAAGATTTTGTGAATGTTTTGGGATTCTGCAGAATGAAAAGGCCTTTTGATATTTAGGAAGCTGTGAATAGTAAGTTTACACTGACTATAGAAAGTGGAGTGGATCAAACAATTTTTTTTGTATTTATGTATTAGGTGGAATTGTCCCATATTTCACATTGAGAAAACTTCCCTAGACACATTGTAGTAGTTTTTTTCAGCTGTCAAGAACAGTTAAACATTTTTAATGGTACTTTAATCTCCCACAGAAAATATCAGGAACGCAGAGTTCGCATTTCTAAATGTAATGTGCTAACAGATATGACAACAATTGGTACTGTATGTGCACAAAAAGATAATTTTGGGAGTGGTACATCAAATCAAGAAGAAATGACATCTACGATCTAACCACAGTCTCAAGAAATGCACGAGACACAAATGCATCACCCTAATGGAAAACTGCATGGAAATGTATATTTGTCAAGTGTGATGCATTTCCATGGACCCACTACTGTTGTACCCAAAAATTCAAGGCTTGCTCTGTTTAGACTCATACAAGTGGCACAGAGGAGTATTATTGACTCTGACAAATGGGAAACTAAAACCTAGATTTTCAAGGAAGACCATAGAGTGGATGGATAGAGAGACTTTAATGTACCCTTATAAGGCCAAATGATTGAGCAAGTTGTCCAAAAACCTCACAGGTTTCCTGTGAAAGACATGGCCTGTAGAAACTTCAGGAGTTTCATGGGGGAAGATGTAGTTTAAATTCCCTCTTCAGCTACTGTCTTTATAACTTCGCCTTTCCTCCCACTCCATTGGCTGTCCTTAGCCTTAGTTGTTTTAGCTAACAAAAATTACCATGTACCACCCACATGATTTTCATGGCTTCTCCTTTCCAAGCCCAGGGTGGATGAGCAGAGTATCAGGACCACAGAGTGTCCCTGGGCTCTGTTCTAGTACCTGGCATGTGAATACAGTGGATTCAGGGCTGTATCACCATGTCTATGTTGTATGACTGCAAGTGTATATGCTAACTTTAGGATGCTCTGACAAGAGGGGAAGAGAAGGAGGTGGCTAAAGCACACTTCATTCTCCTGGTAAGTCTGTGCCAACAGTGTGGATGGTGGGTTTTGTGCCTTTCTATTGTATTTCACTCATTTTCATCACCTTCTGATTTTGAGAATGAGTTAGGTTTTGCCTCCCTTGGGTACTGAAACAAGGGCTTTTACAGAATAGAAACATTAATTCTTTTCTACCTGGTCTATTCTGACTGCAAGTCTTCCAGGGAAAGAAACTATTTGTCATTCTGTCTCTGGACAGGCTCACTATGTCTCAGGTGTGGAGAGCTGCTTCCCTGTGGGATACAACGCCATGAAAAAAAAAGGACCTAAGTAATGAAATGCTTCCTTGAGGAACCTTATTCCATTGCCATTTTTGTGAAAAACTATTTCCATTTTGTCCTCGTATACTTCAAAGTTTCTCTTGCAAACTATAAAAAATAATTCAGAGCTGTAACTCCTCTGGGTGTGCGCCTGCAAACACACAAACTTGCATACCTGCCTTTGAATAGCTTGGTCCTTGCTCGTGAACACGGATTTCTTTCCTACTAGAAAAGAATGCTATACATTATAAGTAACCCAGAAGCTACTTAAGCTTTAGTCATCAAAAACATCTGCTCCCAGTACTCAGCTCAGTGACTTCAGGCACAGGAAGAGGCTGTTGAAAGAGCCCTCAAACGCTTTGCGAAAGAGATAGGCAAAATGGATGACAAAACAGAAACAGTATCAAATTATGCTTAGGAGCAGAGGGCAGAGAGAACTCTTGTGACCCTCAAGCAGGTCTCTCACTGGGAACAATGTCATCTTTTTCTAAAGTAACTAGGAAGGGAATGCAATACCTACAGATTAGTAAGAAAAACATCCTGATCATCCTGAAGGGATCAGGGAAGATATTTCTTCACAAGAAACAGCTGGGTGCAAATGGCAAGTAGTTTCTCTCCCCTCTACAGGTTACCATTTGGAACCTACAGAATGCCAGAGAAGTTCATGGAGTTATACTGAAAATGACATTTGTTCTTGTCCATAAAAAGGGTCAAGAGTGCACTGCCAGGACTTCCTTTCTTCACAGCCACAAAGACTTTGTTTTTACAGGAGGGAAAAGAGAGGCATAAAGGGAGGGAGAAATAGACTAAGCTGCTGAGTGCCGGAGGGGAGCTGGCTCAGATGTAAATTTGAAAGTTTATGGACTGGCTTCCTTGCCAATTTGTGAAGGAGGAAAGGAGAAAGGGGATGAAGGAGAAAAGGGAGGAAAGATTTTGCAGGGCACTAAATCTCCATATTTTTTACTTATTATATGGGTGGTGAAAATTGCAGAGGAAAGTCATTTGTCAAAACAAAAGATGACAGTTAAGGGTGCTGAGCAAGCGAAAGCTTAAGAATATGGTGACTTAGTGGTTCGAGCTAAGTTAACAAGGCCTGAGCCATGGACAAGACAAGAGCCATGGAAAGGCAGAAGTACAGTGGGACTTTCCTCAAGGCTAGTTATCTTTGCCCCTGGAATCTAAGGCAATAAGCTGAGGGATAGCAAAAGAGATATGGGACATGGGGACATAGTTTATTAGTGAACATGCAGTGTTAGGTTGTCAAGTGGACTCGATAATCTTAGAGGTCTTTTCCAACCATAACTGTTCTATGATTCTATGATATTTCAGGATTTTTGCCCAGCACAGTGTATTATCTTTTAGTTACAATCATGCTAGGCTCAGTTGGTAGGTAGGATCTTTTAGGTCTGTAGGGAGATATAGTCCTTCAGTTGTCAATCAATGAAACAATCTTCAGTGGCTCAACCCCACTTCCTCCATCATGAAGAGGGCAGGCAGATTGTCCAATCCCATCCCTGTGCCTTAAAATAGTGAAGTTCTGAACTGCCTAGATTTACCACTCAGCTCTGTTCTCCAGTGCTTTCTCGACTCTTGAAAACCTCATAAATTCTGCTTTATGAAGCTACTCCAGTTCATGTTCACAGGAATAATTCCCTAAATCCTTCCTGATTTCTTATGACATCATACAAATTTATGCCAAATTAACATTACTTATGGACCCAAATGGGAGTCTAAACTCCTAATTACAGCTCCAAAGCCTAGTGTTGGGAAGAAAAAAACAAACAAACAGAACACCCTACCAAAACAACAACAACAATAAAAAATAAACCCCTCAAAACACAACCCCCCCCAAAACAAAACAAGAAAAAAACCCAACCACAAACCAAAACCAGCAAAGAGGATGTAAGATTCACCTCAGTGAAAATGATGCATCTCTGCCATAATTATTGGTTCTAATTAGTCATGCAAATCTGACATATATAGTTAAATATATATATAAATGCATAAACATACATTTCTCCAAGTAATGGACACAATACCTGCTCTAGGTCTGCTGCTGTTCTTTTTTTTACTCCTGTGGCATCTTGATATGGTAAAATGAAGAGTTCAGCAGATGTGGGCAGACCAGGGAGCACTGCCACCAGAACATGCTTGCTGGAAATACCTGTCACCTGATACACAGACAAATAATGGACAGATCAACAGTGTGGATGGCACTGAACACTGAGACCTTCTTTGTTAAGACATCATAGTATTTATATAAATGATATAGAGTAGGTCTGGTAAAAAGTTGGGGATTAATGATTTCCTGATCTAAGATTTTACCATGTTCTCCAATAAAATATGCAGGGTCTTAAAGCAAAGCTGATACTCAGACAAGCTAAAAGGAGCTCTTAAGTTACATTTGCACATGGTATGATTTGCTTTGTCTAAATTTAGCTGTTTTAAAGTTGTCTGACTATTTCAAATTCTTGAGGTTCTATCTACATTTAGTCAGTGGTAATAAGCCACATGTTAAAGGACTGTATGTGTGCAGAATTGCACTCTAGAAGTGTGATTAGCCAAACTACCTTAAAAGCCTTGTGGAGACTCAAGGAGTGAGAAGATGATGAACCAAGTTTGAATCCCAAAAAACCAAACACATCCACATAATTTTTTGTTTTGTCTTGTTGGCAAAAAAAAAAAAAAGTTAGAACTTAAATAACCCTGAATTTGACATGTTAGACAAAATTCAGAAAAAAAGTACCCCACAGGCATCAGGGTCATCTCTGGTCATGCATTTCAGCTGATGTCACCATGATAAAACACAATCAGATTGCAGTGTTATTATCCAGAAAAGGACCTAGTTTGGCCCTCAGGAAGTTTTGTTACCCAAAAGAAGGGGAAACAGAATTTGATGAATCTTTCTCCATTGTCTCTTTGAGTTGCTAACTATCCAGCAAATGCACTTAGATCTCAAGGTTTTGATTTAAACCTCAGTTTTCAAGTGCTGAATTTAGCAGGTCACTTTTAAGGAGGGGAAAAAAAAGTTCCCTCAGATAAAAGGCCAGATCACAGTGGCTGGATGCACCACAGAGATTCCCCCACAGTAAGGACTCACAAGCCTCACAGACATTAAGTGGGCATAAATCTCATGAATTCTTTTCCCTTGGTTCAAGAGCAAAGACTTGGAGGAGGTACTCATTGAAGAAAATGGCAGACAGAGTCAGCAAAATTGATTCCAAATCACCATTTCCTGAGCTAATTCTGTGTATAACCCAAGCATGACTGCTGAAAGTCCAGGTTAAAACCAGTGGAACTATGAAAAGGGAATCCTTCCTCTCCATCACACAGTAAAAAAAAAGCACATGGCTTTGTTGCCTTTTTTTTTTGATTTGTAATGTGGATTTAGGAAAAAACTCTCTAAATATATAAAGATCTTTTATATTCTTTTCAAGTATTCTCTGAAGCCATGGCTTGCACTATTTTTTGCTTGCCTAACAGGTTACTGTAGCATGTCAAGAAAAAGAGAAAGTATTACCAGTTAATGGAAAGCTTTCATTTTCAAAGGCTGGAATAATTTTTTTTTTCTCAAGTGGGAGGCAGGACTCAAAAAATCAATTATGTGAGCAAATAATTATGATCATAACACAAAATAGGACATTACCCCTACTTAGAGAGGAGATCAGATTCTAGTATAAAACTATAATCTTGTATGTGGAATTTTTAGCTAAGTCTATGGTATTCTGTAATAGGAATGTAATACTTTAATAGAAGTTCATCAAAATTCTATAGCGCAGCTATAATTTCCTATTGAATTATTTAGTTATTCAACTCATTTTTATACAGTTTACTTAATTGCCTTGAATACTTGATACAGACATAAGTATGTCAGAAGAACAAGCTCACAAGCTCTGGAAAAATGCTCTTTTTTCCCCCTCTTTCCTCTTCTTCCCCCATCTTTTGAGGAAATCTAATTAAAAAAGACTCAGACACAATCCAGACAAGTTTGTGTGCACCTGAATAGTTCACTGTTTTTCTAGACTTTTTGCCCAGATGATCCCACCAACGTACACATAAGCTTGCTAATGACATCTACAACACTTGTATACTTTCAAAACTAGAGTATCTTTATTTTTTAAAAAAGCACAAGAATATTTTTATGGCATTGTCTTCCACAGTTAAAGAAGGAACTTCAGAGCTTCTCTATAGTGTCGATGGGAAAATCAGCACCCAATTCTAACCTGTGAGCTCCGTGCTATATAAAAGACCTGAAGGACTTTACTGCGTAGTAAAAACTGTTTTCTTTTTGGTCTCCTAAGTTTTCTACAGCATATTTGAAATTCCATTAGAATAGTACTACTTCATACTGGAGGCTGATTGAGCATCAAATTGTCACAGGATGCTGGTCTCAAACACTAGTCTATTCTCTTTTTCTGGTACGTAGAAACAAAGAAACACCTTGAGAGAACATCTGATCCAGTCCTAATGAAGGAAAAAAGCAGATATCAGAACCATTGTTACACAAGTTTTTTCACAGCTTACCTCCACCAGAGCTCTCTTGACTACTCTGCTGATGTCCCTTCTCCACTCTGGGATATCTGGATTGTAATCATCAAGGTTCGGAGAGAATGATAATCTCAGGGACTGAAATTTCTCTGCAGATACAATGACATGGTGGTGAGCAAAGACTGAAATGTCTTATTGCCAAATGAGGGACCAGAACCTAGTGAAACCTAGTGAAAGATGATGCACAGTCTATCAAAGAATTCAGCAGTATGCTTGAGAGACTCACTGGGAGAATCGGAGAATCCAAGAGATTCACTACTTGAGAGTCATGGAAATGAAAAAGGTGATCAGTCCTTATTTGAGTGAATGAATAGCATTGCAAAGGGAGATGTGTTGGGAATATAAATATAATGTTACCTTCATCTTGACTTCTGCAGCACGCAAGCCCTGTGAAGGAAGCTGTGATTGTGCTCTCACAGACATGCCACAAACACTAGAAATCTTAACTGGAAGAGGACAGGAATAAATGTAGGGGAGAGGATTAGCCTTGGAAAATGTACTTCATCTCTGTTGCTGTTAACAGAGAATATTACTGTGATCATGTGTTTAATACAAACAGTTAAAATTGGGATTACCAGTGTTTTTTAGGCTCCACCTACGCTATTTGGTACTTTTGTGCTCTAACTGCTTCTGAGGCATGAGTACAAGGTCAAATCAGTACAGATTTCTGTGGACAAATGCAGCACACAGCATTGATTTATCTTTCAAGCTGAGCAGCTTTTGCATGAGTTAAGAGGCCTCTACTGGCCAAGAAGGGAGAAAACCAGCTCACAAAACAAACTAACATTTTGACAGTGATGTAGGATGACCAAATAGTGATCCCAGAGAGCTCTGGGAAGGAATGTTCTGCAATCATGTCAGTCTGGACTAACGTCAGTCAGTGGCCTTCGGACATATTATGCTAAACTGACAACACTGGAAACTGCATTTATAATCTCACACAATGCATTCTAGAATAGAGACCCCTTGTTGCTGCCAGCTAATCTGGCTCTCTAGCTGCTGAGTATGGAGAATCCTATGTGAAATGAAAGGGAGAGAACTCACCATACACTGCAATAGTCTTTGTGTCCTGAAGAATTGTGTTTCCTGCTGAGACCTGAACAGTGATGGTGTTCATCCCTTCCACAGAAAATGTGAATGTGATGCTCCCTTCCAATGTGATCAGTGGCTGTAAATATATCATAAAAGACAAGATTAAGTTAATTTGGCTGGAAAGGAAATAAAAAATGAGTTTGCCTCTCTAGCTTGTTGTGATGGTTTGGGGAGTTAGTTCCAGACTGGAAACTTTTGACTTACGAAGGCTCCTGTGACATGGGAGATAATTTTCTAGAGAGCACAGGAAGCCCAGACAGGAATGTCCTCCTGAAGTTTGATGATTCTAGTATTTCCTTTCTGCTTAGCACGTTAGTTGTTCTGGATCCCTTGTTAAAAGTCCATCTTTTCTCACTCCCCAGGGAAGCCAAGATCCTCATATAAGGGCCTGCAAGTCTCCTTGCTCAGGCATCACACTCCTTTTTCTGATTTAGTGGAAGTCCTTTGTTTAAGGTGACTCAAGGGGGTTGTCACAGAACCAACTAAATTAAAATTTCTCGGTTGTTGTCCCATGTTATACTTAAGACACATAGATATCATTTTTGTAAGTACTGGTGCTTGAGAGGACATAGATCTCCTTATTGTGCTTGCTGTGCAACTGGTTTATAAATGAGTTGTGCCCCCTTCCAGAAGACTGTGTTCCAACTTCTGTTTTAACTTATTAATGAACTCTGGGTGAGATCTTCAAAGCACTAAATATTAACTGAAACTGTTGCCATTGTAGTCTGTAGTAAAACTCTCACTTCAATGAAAACAGAATTAGACCATCTCTGATCACTTACGAGCTTAGGAGATCAGAGGGAAGGTTAAAAGGTGACAATCGCAGTCTGTAAGTACCTCTAGGGGGAGATGATTGCTGATAGTGCAGAGAGTTCTTTAATCTACACAAAAAGGCATAACAAGATCCAACAGCTTGAATCCGAGACTAGATAAATTCAGACTACCAAAAAAGTCCATGTGTTCAAAGCTCAGGATAATCAGCTGTAAGGAAATAGCTGGGAGAGAGGATCAGAAGAAGAAGCAGTTTTCCATCTGAGGAAAACTATTAATGCAAAACAACAAGTCAGATTCTGCCTTAATCACAAAGAGTTAAACAAAGCAAAAGGCAATGATGAAACTCTCCAACCTGCATTACACAGAAGATAACCATGTGTAGTTATGAAGATCCCTCATGACTCTACAAAATCCACGTGAATCTCGCCCCTCAGAAACTAATTAGGGTTTCTGGGTACTTCAGCCACAAAGACACGTGAAGTTACAGCTAAAATGTCTGCAGATTCACTAATACTGCAAGCACAGAGGCAGCAGAATGTGATGGATGATACTCTCATATGTGAACAGAGCCCAGAGGCAGGGAGCTGTGTTGGGAACCATTTTATCCACCTGTTGCACATGACAACAGAGTGTTCTTGCACATGTGGTTTAGCATGGAGTGCTGAGGCTCAGGATCGGGTTCAGCATATTTAAGGAGAGGCACAGAACTGACAGCAGTCTCTTCCCTTTTTAGTCACCAGAGAAAGGAGGTTTAAGCTCTAGGGCTTTGTAAATTCAGTTCCAGATATAAAAACAGCTTCAGTTTGACACGTTCTTTTCCTAAAAAGCCCGCCAAACCCCCTATGTTTTTAATCTTCTTGTTACTGAAGAAGGGACAGTGAAGAGGAACAGAAATTCCTGCATGTTTTTGTTAACTATGTCCACCTTGGATGTAAAACAGGAAGAAAGCTACTGGCAACCTGCATGAAATGGCAGTTAACCTTACAGAAACACAAAGCACTTACATTTCAACATCTTACCTCAAATAACCATCAGTATAGTCATCTTCGATTTATAATTTTTTTGCATACATGACTATATAGAAGCATTCCTAGATCCCTCTTTCCCTCCCTCTTCAGTCAAAGAGCTCCTCCAGGATTATTTTGAACTCAGTCAACCAGGAATACAAACCTCCGTGTTGTTCCCAAACCACCAGACGTAAGTAAGTGTTCCCACTTGGCTTGGCCACAGTACTGCTGTGGCATTGATCTCCTTGTTCTTTGTGGTGACAAAGGGCAGAGATAAGTGAACATGTTCCAAGGGGCCTGCAGAGACAGAAGCAGCAAGTGAGTCCTCTGTCCATCTGAAATGTCAACCCGGGAGGAATACCCATTGGTTTAGGGAAGAAAAGTTTTCCAAATCACCACGGGACATGACAGAATGTTCTGGCTTGGTACCATTTCCAGAAGGCAGGCATAAGTCTGTTCCTCAGAGAACAGAAGTTACCCCTGTTCCTGCAGCTGAAAATCCTGGACTCACTAATGCATGAACATCATGTCGTCAGGAGCTTAAACAATAGGGGCAGAGCTGTGTTGTGTGAATACGGCCTTCGCTGGAAAGATGTAGGAATGTGCAGGACAAATGGCTTCAGTGGACATGAAGCATCTCTGCTGATGAAAACTGCTACGATTTGATGAACTTCAGCAGAAACTCCCTGAAGACAGCTGTTTACTGAGTGCCTGCATCTTAATGTTACCTTATACTCCTTCCTTTTCATTAATAAACTCGTTTGTTTTTTTTCAGTATAAACAGAACAAAATTCATTTGACAAGTGACATCATGCCCAGGGTTACACATTTCCCATCTTCTGGAGACAAATGGGCCTTTGTTGTTAAGTCTTGTCCTGTCCTATAGATTATTTTTCAAAATGTGTTCTCACTGTTCACTAAGGGAAAAAAGCAATTGTCTTGAGTGACAGAGAAAGAAAAAGAAAGAGAGAAATGGGGACATGAGTTCTTTTAACAAATTAGAAGGCCACATCTACATGTCCTAAATCTAAGAGCTCCCCAGTGATAAGAACCACAAACATAGCCTTGCATTGTTCCTGTGAAGTGGAGATACACTGCTAGAGGATTTTATACATTTCAAGAGAGTATTTTTTAGGATATATCCTATGCATGAATCACCACTCAGACCTTGCTTTTCAGCCTAAAGAAACACCACACTCTGGAGCAAGCATCCTGTATAGCACAATAGGCAGAGAGGAAAAACTCTTCCAAATCAGATTGCATAAACAATGCCAGAATAAGGATCAGCGTTCCTGAGTTCTTACTGAAATGCATCCTTCTCTGGGCTCTAGACACAGTTGCTGCTTAACCTGAAGTTATCCATTATCAGACTAACCAAAGCCTGTTATAATCAGACTATTTTTCCTTTCATAAGCAGCAGTCAACACTCTTGAAAAGTTTTAAGACAACACAATTTCACCCTTATGATTTTAATAGCATCCCCTTGTTCAGATCCATTTCCATTACTAGGCTGTGCCTGCTTTCAGCAAGACCCTGAGACCTGAAAAACAGCAGTTTTCCAGGCTAAATATCTCACAGTTCTGGTATCCTTTGAGATGTTTGTCAAATACCCAGTGTCAGCACAGCCCTACAAAGGAACACTCTTCCTGATACTGGATGCAGTGACAGCTGTGATGATGGAGCCCATGAGAAGTCTGATACACTCCAACGTAACTGCATTGCTGCTCTGAATAGGACTTAAGTGATCCTGCACAGCAGAGAGTGCCCAGCACCTCCTTGGACCTTCACCATTTGCTGGCTAGGAAAGAACATGAAAGAATGGCTCAAGCAACCCAATTCTGCCTGAGTATTTCCAGGCACACAGCAGTTGGGTCAAGGCAGCTGAATTGCTGAACTGGTTTTTGGCCAGCAGATGGGGATAGCTCACTCTGCATTGGCCCTCAGCTTGGCAGGAGACTGCTTTCACACAGGTAAGTTTGAAGAGGAGTCAAGAAAGTTCTTTTCTAAGCTTCATGCAGGGCCATGGAGGCTACAGACCTTCATCTGCTCCAGGAAAAAAACTGTGTACAAGAAAAGAGAAAGGGATAAGCTTCTCAAAAGGTTCACTTGTGCAGAGGATGTTATTCTGAAGCATCCAGACAAGTGCACAACTAACATTCCAGGAGAAAATTTTTACATGTCAGGACAGTTTAGAGACAGCCAGTTGACTGAAGCAGTTTACATATGGCCGTTTATACTGTCTATCCAACTCAAAACGTTCCTACTTCACAGTAACCTGCACTTCTGGATTCCTGGACCAACTGCAGCAAAGGCACTGCTTCTGTACACTGGCTACATGGCTGCAGCAGGAGGAGAGTGGCATAGGATGAAGGCTTTACTCTTTTCTTTGAGATCAAAAGTACCAAGGTTCAGTGCCTGCAGGTTTTGCCTTCAGCAAGACTGCTGGGCGTAGGTAGGGAAGGGGTGCTGGAAAGCCAAGATCTGGCTGTGGACACTCATCACCCAGTTTGAAGCCCTTCCTAAAACTCTGGATGTTTGGGCTGCACACAGCTTTTCTGTGGATCTTAGCAATACAGCGTGTGTGTCTATTTTAATGACAGATATTTTTACAAAACTCCCCAAAGGCCAAGCTCAAATACCCCAAGCAGAATACTCAGTGGAGAGCTGAGTGGCAATGCAAGTATTCAAATAGGATTTAGAAGCTTTTGTAGATCAGGGTGTTTAGACTCTGGAGGGGGCTGGATTTACTGGACATCTCTGTCCTCAGCAAATCTATTGCTAGTCTGAGTGGCACTGTGCTCATTTGCAACCTGTTTTGAAGTTCCTAATTCTTGTCATGTAGAGAAAGATGAGACATATCCCTTAGAGCTGTCACTTCTCCAGGGATTCAGGAACACATAATCTAGGCCTGGCTCCAATGATCACTCAGTATTTAAGTCCTGTGCTGACATAAAACCATAACCTATCAGCTGCTAAGTCATACAAACAAATCAGAATACTATTTCTTTCTTATGCAGCGCAAACAATCAAAATGGTTTATAAGCCTTCAATGTATCAAGAAAATGAATTAGAACAGCTATAGCAGAAAGAGACTATGAGTGAGCCAATTAAAAGTGTTTTTGAAGGGAGATGCTTCTCTAGTACTCCTTCATAAACATTCAATCTCCCACAGCCATACCTCCCACTGCTCCCATCTGTTGACATGATGGTGTAGCCTTAAAGAGCTGCCCTCTTCCCCTGAAGAGGCAGCTGCTTTCATGCTGTGTGAACTAACTCCAAACTAGAGTCAAAGTATATGGAATGTGCTAAATTATCTAGACAATGTGTGGACTAAATTTGATAGAGGGTAAGCAGTATTTCAGTAAACAAAACTTAATGTTTAGGAATTTCCTTTTTTCTCAGTTAATCTGGCAAAGAGCCACAGAGTTGAAAACACAAATAATAAACAAAAAAATCTCACTGTATAAAGAAAATTATAGCCCCAAACAAAATCCATTTGGAACATTACAAAATTTCAGTACATAGGGTGACCCTTTGGGTTCATAACCATGTGCTAGAATAAATATGAAAGAATACAATATTGTTTTTATTCAGGAACTTGAGATACATTTCAGTTGTAAATCAGAAACAGATTAAGTAAAAAAATGTTAAAAATAACAGCAGAAAACAAATGTTAGGATAACATTTCTTCTTGCAATACTATTTAATACAAAGATTTTGGTTCCTATGACAACAGAAAGACTGAAATGCTTTGGTTTCCATTCAGCGGTAGATGTATGTCATTAGAGGGTAAAACACATGTAAAAAGTAAGAGACAAGGCTTTTAAAAGTGATTAAAGATCCCCGGGTGTCTTTGTTGTTCCGGAATTGTAAGCTTGTTAATGAAAGTGTATCTCAGAAAGGGCTGGACAGTGCTTTGAGGTGTCCCAATTTAGACTACCCAAAATTAGAGGTGGAACATGGTTTAAAAAACAAAAGTTAACAGTTAGTCTTGATGATCTTTGGTCTTTTCCAACCTTAATGAATCTATGATTACTTTCAGCCTGGAATCATCAGTCTGTGTGGAGGACAGATGAACATTCATCATACCCCATCCCTCTGGACCCAGCTGCAAAATCTTAAATGTCACCTCTAACTACAAGTAATAATCTTTTAAAGAACAACAGAAGCTCACAATGAGTATGAACATACATACATGTTACATGCAGGTAGAGGACAGCGTTGTCAGAACCCAGGCTGTTTTCCACCAGCACAGTGACACGGAATATGCCCACATTCTGGTAGACGTGCTTGATCCCATCTTCTGTTGAGCTGAGATTGGCATATGACACAGCAATGCCGTCTCCAAAATCCACCTGAATGAGGGATCTCTGGAGATCTCCCTGTAGTGATAGAGAAAGGATCGAAATAGACTTTTCAGAAACTGGATCAGCGGGGCGATCAAGACCAACTGGAGGATAGCAACAAGATCTGATGTTACCAGACAAAAGGTGGTCCCTTCATCCACTTCCTTGGTAGTCAATGAAGAGAAAGATATCCCCTTTGAGTCTGACTCAGCTGCACTGTGAAGGAGGTGTCCTCCAAGCTATGTGCTGTAGCCCTGCTATCCTAGACAACAGGGGGACTGGGGGATCTGGCTTCCTCCTCTGGGTTACACAGCCTACACTGACCTGTCAAACAATCATGGCTACTAAAGATCCCTTTCACGTAAGATGTCTTACCTTTAAACATTCTCACTCCCTTAGGAAGTCCCCTTCAGAGGCTCTGTATGAAGCTTATGTTGGCTAGGTTCATGCTTCCTGGCTATTGCTATGGAGCAGCTCACTCCACAGCCTCACACGCTGAAGCAGCATCCATTCTCTGGAATGCTGGAAAATTAATAGCTGAGAGAAGTTCATGAAATTGGGCAAAAGGACATTACATTTATTTCAGGTTTGTTTCCTTTCCCCTTTTTTTCCTCCTTTCCTTTGAATGAGAAACAGTCCTCTGGATTCACAACTGGAATGAAAGGTACCTGTGTAAAGGCTGAGATCAGGCAGGTTTCACATCAGAAAGCAGTATGTGAATGCATGTGACTATACAAGGGAATTGTAACCAAAGCTTTATATTCCTCATGTTCTCTCGGTCTTTTTATAACTTATTGTGAAGGGAGAAATAGTGGAGGTTTGCCTGAATAGAAAGCAGGAGGAGCAGAGATCCCAGGCATCTCTATACCTGGAGGTGGCAAGAGTGACAAATTTTCCTAGACCATCTTTTTGTATAGACTGAAGTTGTAGTTGTTACACTGCCCTGGCACCCTGCTAGAAGCTCTGTTGCTTTCAAATAGATGAAACAATAACTGTGTTGCTCTGTTCTGGAAGATCCCTGATGGAAATGGTGGCAGGCAAAATGGTCTTAAGTACAGAGTTATGTCTTTTGTTGACCTGAGTTATTTGAAAGAAGATAGGCAATTTCAAACGTGATGCAGGACTTTGGGCACCCCTGTCTGATTAACTCAGCCAACAGAAGCCGCCAAAAGGGATATGCTCCCACTGCCAGAAGTGAATATACATGAGATTCTCAGCTCTGAACCCCTTTCAGAGAGGGACTATATTCTCTCAAATCCATCGGTGGACTCACAGCAAATAGAGATCTCTGAAGTACCCTTAGATGCTTTCTCAATTCCTCTAGGTGCATCATCACTAGTGTTTTAGTCATCTTTTCTCACTAAAAAAGAGATAATGCCTTTGAACAATAAAGCCATACTGCTGGGACAAAAGCTGTTCATGTGGTTAAAACTGCACCACCACAGTGACCTTGCTGGCCTCATCATCCCTGAGCATATTCAAAGTCATGAAGTCTGTTTCAGGTTGAGGTATATTCCTTCACATATTTGACTTAACAGAGGCAGGTGAATAGAATGACAGCATTTCAGAATAGCCCTATTTATGCAAGTGTCAAAAACTGTGCTCTAATAAATGTTTTTTCTCTTGTCTTCACTTTATCCATAGCCATGAAACTCATGGAGTCTACAGGTGCAGTCAGGGAAAGAAGCCATTTCTAAGGCATGCAAGATTTAGATTTCAATTTTTCTCTCAAATTCCCTAGGGAGAAAAGATGCTGACAGACTGAAAATCTAATTAGAGAAGAGCTTCAGCTGCTGTTCCCTCAGTCTTCTTCATTTATCTTGGCCTTTCCTGTTTTGTTTTAAAACCCTTTGAACTGGAAATGTATTTTCCATTGAGTAAGATCCAGGCTATAACATTCCTCTGAAAATGTCACGTTTTGAAAAGCTGACATTTAAAATTTTAGCTCAGGAAGTGGGAGAAAAAAGTCAGGAAAAAAAGAGACTGTGTTTTGACTTGTTCTAATGTTTTATCTATGCCAGATAAGAGCACAGGCAGAGTAAGACAGGAAGAGAAAGCAGGTGAGCCAAAATCAAAACATTTTCCATACAGCCTACACCTGATCTAGACCAACCCTAGCTGTCTCTGTCTCTGGCAGCTCTCCAGAGCCATTTGCCAATGGTTGTTTTACCAAGTTTAGTTTGCAACAATTTGATGTATATACATACATCTTGCAAAAACCTCTCCTGTTGCCTTTTCCAGCTTCTCCTTGTCATTTTGTCAAGCTCAATGCTACATGACAGAGTCTTTCTGAAGCTTTTAGCTCAATTAAGGCAAACACAAAATTCCCCGTGTTACTTCTGCAGCCACAGCAAAGCACTTGGATGCAACCAGCACTGAGCTATCTTTGGGCAGATTCTCTGGCCTTCATTGCAAGAGATCTTTAATGCCAGTTCTCTTAGTCAGCAAGGGAGAAATTTCCCAAGCTGGCTGTTTGTGGTGATATCTCTACATTCAGCTCCTTTATGTTAATCACACAAAGCTAGTCAGTAAGCAATTGCAACACCTGAAAAACTGAAAGTACATTTGATGGATGTTTTTTACTTTGTACTACGTGTATGCAACATGCACAAGCTTGGATATAACCTGAAGTACACTGCAGTCTTGATAAAGGCTTTAGTGCATCCAAAGGCTTCAAGCATATGCTGCTTCCTTTTAGCCTGAAAAGAAGCCCTGAGAATTAAGCCCAAGTTTCTCAGGGCCCCATATTATGTCTTTTACCTACCTACATAACATCTGTTACTAAAATGTAAATAAGAAATTTACTGCTTTCTAAGGGATTTTCTCATTAAATGCCCAGTGGTTTTTCAAGCATACACATATTCTCCTCTCCCTCTTTCCTGTTCCTGCCCTCCAGGTCAAGTGCACATTTTTTCTGTATCTTGACAAAAGAATTAAACTAAAGAGCATACAAAAGACGTGGATGTTTCCAAAAAGTCTGTGAAGCTTCCTGCCTTAGGGTATATGAAGAAACAGCTCATACAGTTTGCGACAATATTTTTACATTTTGGTTACTTTTATGCAGCACTCAGTATTTTGGTGGATGTGAGATGCTCCCCCCCCCCCCCCCCCCCAGCAGGATTCCCTCTCAAACACTCCGTCATAATCTTGGCCAGAAAGTTGTAATAATGCGTTTTCATTATTGACTTTGAATATTTGTATCTAAATGGAAGTATTAAAACAACAGCAACACAGAAAATGCAATTATAACTAAGATGACAATGGCATGGGGGAGGGTATATACTGATCTTTTTTCTGTCTTATTACAAGAATGTAGAGTTGTTTGTAAGATAAACAGCCATGATTCAGGCTATGTGTCAATATTTAGGATGAAGGTTTCATATTTCTGTAATCATCACTAACAAACTTGTGATATCAAAAGAGGGAACACAGTAGGATACCACATACCCCCCCCCCAACTACTGACAGTGCTTTTAATTACTACTGGCTTTGTATCTTTGAGTACATTGACAATCAAAACAATTCTAATGCTAAACTCATCTCCAGAAGCTTCATGTGAGTTGAATATTGAATTGCATGGAACAGTGCTGAGGTGGAAAATGCTAATGATATTGTCCCCTCACAGGATCCCCAAGTTCATTAAATGTGCCTGGGACAAAACGTACCTTGTACAGCCACGTATTAACGTTATCATTACGGAAAGCCATAACTGCCTTTAGGAAATTCAGGGCTTCATTTGTATATTCACATGGTAAGAGAGAGTTCTGTAGCCTTATGAGCATTCAGTACTTAAACAAAGGGCATGGGGGGCATGAGGGAGAAAGCAAAGCTATATTTTCAAATGAGGGAATAAAAAAGTAGAAAGATTAAGTTTCTTACTCAAGGTCATGCAGAAGGAGCTCAGAGTGCAGTTCAGGAATGGGTTCAGATTGCCTGAATTCTAGCCCATGGCCTGAAGAATAGGAAAAAATGAGCTTTCCCTGCACATTAGTCTAATCCAAACATCAGGCAGCAGCAGCAAGCGGTTAAAAGTAAGCCAAAATCTACTCCCAGTGGAGTGACTTTGTCAAGTGAGAACTGAGGCAGACCTAGAATGTCAAAGATTTTTGGCTGTCATTTTATCAAGATAAAAAATAAATTAGAGGAGGCAGTTTCTCTGTGAATTATCTGTAATGAAACAGCCAAAGCCCCGAACATTCCTGCCCTGAATGTCTTTACTATCCATTTCCTCAGCAAAGATGTTTGAGCAATCAGATGAAACAAGTTTGAAAGCCATTGTGTTGAACAGTGTTGTTCTGGAAGCTGCAGCTTTCAGTGTCTCTGTTGAAGCAGTACAGCAAGCATAAGTGTCTGATGTTTCTACAAATAACCCTAACACACAAAAAACAATTGTGTTTGTGACAGGCAAGAGACCTATTTGACCATGTGATGTGAAAGGCACACAGAAACAACACCCACTTAATAAAATTCCCCTATTTTCTACAACAGAGAAGAAAAATATGTCAAGGACATTGGGCTGAATAACTTCAGTAGGAAAAGTGACTTTGTAATTTTGTTTTTTGGGCTTCTTTTGTTGCTGTACAAGGATTCAGGTTGTTTCGGCTGAGAAACAACTCTGCTGTTGAATGCTGCAGTGTGAGAGGGACCAGCCTTGCCCCTGTGCATGTAGTCCAGGCGAGCAAAGGATTAACCTTTAAGCTGGCAGTATCTTGAGGCAATGAAAAATTCACTTTTGGGCACTGCTAGTTTTCTCCTATGCTGTCACTGAATGACAAAAATGTTGGTGCCATTCTGTTTATCTCAATGGAAGTTTAAGAGCAAAATTACCAGTTAAAGTATGGTGCTCTGCTTATTAAACACTTCCAGAATACTTTGTAAAATGGAACACACACTAGTTAGGAAAGGAAATACTGAAATTTCTTGGCCATTGTCATCCAGTAAGAACATAATGATGATTAATGGAGAACTAACATGGACAAAATTTTCCAATAATGGGACCACAGGTATTAAGTGCAGAGTGACCTTGATAACAGTTTTTAGGAAATCATATAAAAATTCTAAAAGGTGACAGGAAAATAATATCACTTTGGAAAGTATTGTTACATTCAGATCATTTAAATATGAGCTGTTGGTTGGTTTTGCTTCTAATGATATTTATATGCTGCCAGATACAAATGCTCTACAGGAAAATTTCATGAGAGTCAGGGTTAGAGAAACTGGGCCAGAATCCCAGCTTTCAGAAATCAGCACTGCACTATGTGCTTGCCCCCCCACCTCCACTCACACAGACTTCAGGAATTATTTTCCTTTTGTGTCTTCTTCAATATTTCTGAATGCCTTGCTCTTTTTTCTCTTCAGGCATCTTTTACTGGCATCGTGTTTTTGTCAGAATGCAGAGTCACGGCCCTCAGCATCACCACGGGTACAAACAGACTCTATAAGAAACTGCTGTGCTGTCGTTCCTGCCCCTGGATCCCACACCTGAGTGAAAACATCAGTTTTTTAATGCTGCCATTTGCCTCTCCCTTCCCTCTTAGTAAGCCACCCCACTACAGAGATGTCATTACAGTGACTTTTCAGGCCCTCCAGTGAGCCTGCTTCTGCAGTTTGTTCTTGTTTTCAAACCCAGGTGGATTCTTAGGTGGAGTAGAATGCCCTAGAAAGGTAACATGAGTACAAATCTCAAACTCTTTTACCTTGGCTCACCAGCTTCTCTTCCTGCC